>CM027120.1:5627522-5905889 GCA_015476505.1 Urochloa ruziziensis | reverse complement strand
AGCGGCGCACACAGCCGGATCGAGCCCTGCGGGGCACACCTCCGCGTCGATGTCGATGTAGATGTCGGCTTCGTCCTTGGCCATCTCGCCGGAGCAGCTGCGGCGAAGACAAGGGTCGGATCGAAGGGTGGCTTCGGCTTTGGAGCGAGGGAGGGGATCGGCAGGGGAAGATAAGAGCAAGGGGCAAAGCTGTGTGTTCGATTTGGGGACGGAATCGGATCCGGGGAAGGGGAACACCGAACACGGCCTTTGCTTTCCTTATACTCAACCTTTCCCCACTTCTCCTCCTTCGTCAATAAAAACAAAACAAACTTTCCCCCTTCATTTCTTCGGTCTTCATATAATACATAATTTCATTATTCGTTATTTCTAATATTATAGACAAGACACGAAGTTATCTTGAAAACAAAGTATATATGGTTTTGTCTAAATCAAACTCATTTCTAGCTATTTTTTTAATCTCATTCAAAAAAAAATGATGACAATCTTTCCCTACAAGTTTTATTCTAGCTAGATGGATAATAACTACACAACTAGTTGGTTCAGCTTACCCGCAAAAAAAAAGTTGGTTGAACCTATCTATTTCCAGCTCATAAATTGGATCCAAATTAAACAGACCCTATTATTTCATTAGGTAACCAAAACAACTGTTAGGGCTAAAATAATTTAATGGTTACAAAGAGTCAATTTTACCCTCTCACCAATCAGTATATTTTTTTTCCTACAACTCCAATAAGCCCTGTTCGCTTGACTTATTATCCCAACCCAACGGATTATTCTACTCATATAATACTATTGAGCCAGTATTTTTCTCTCAGACTTTTAGGCCAGCCCAGCGAAACGAACAAGGCCGCACTTTTGGAGACGGTTGAATCAGAGATTTAGAGCAACTCCAAGAGACCTCTAAATCTTTGCTATTTGTTAGTTTTAAAGATTTTGATTAAAAATGTACCTTCCAACAGCCTCTCTATTTGGTCATTCAAACATAGTCAGAGCATCTCCAAGAGCTCTTGTATATGGACTTTCTTTGGCTAAAAAAAGAAAATGATTCAAAAAACATCCATCCAATAGCTCTTCTATCTGTTTTGCTATAAATCGAGGATTGCTATCCTACCGTCCTCGCTTGCTATTTTTGCCCAACGCTGCCCGTTTGCTATAGAGGCCATATTTTAGCATGTCTCTTGGATTATACCATTGAATTAGGGGATTTCTATTTCTACAAAGGGGTGCAATTCTCATATTTAACAAACAAAATACAAGAGCTCTTGGAGATGCTCTCACTCTCTATTCCGGATTTTTCGCTAGCAAAATATAGAAAAGAGGATAGCTCTCTAGAGTGCATGCAAGATATAGAAGAGCTGTTGAAAAACAGGAAGATATACAAAACGATTTTTATAAAAATGACTCTCTAAATGACGATTTAGAGAGTGAGTTTTAGAGAGACTCTTGGAGATGCTCTTATTAGTTCCAAAAAAAAGAAAGAATCAGAGATTTATTTTTTTGCTTTGTCTGGTTCAAACGGGATAACATCCAAGGTACGCTATTAAGTCCATTTGTGCGAAGTTTCATTTCATGGCTTGGAATGGTTGTGCAAGTGTACCAAGTAAAGATTATACGGGTACGAGAGTATCAGTGTGTTTGTAGTGTGGATCACTGAGATTAACTTCATCATATATCCCCTTTCCCAAAAAAAAAAAAAAAAGAACTTCATCATATCTTCAGATCAACACTGTAATGGTACTTTAAGACACGTAAATCGCTTTGATTCCTTAATTATTGGATGTGCCAACGGTTAAATTAATCAGGTTCAACTAGGCGTGGAGGTTACTGACGCCATTCAAAGAGCCGCTGGTGAATTGGTGTCCTTCATGGACAACGGCGTCTCGCCGGAGGGTGATTGGTGCGGCGTGCAGGCGACCCCTCGCCCCGGAGCCCCGGACCCCGGACGCGGCCGATGGATGCTTCGGAGAACGAGCACTCTTGGAAATTAAAGCCGACCTAGCCGCATGTCCCTACGCTAACTCCACGTCCATGGACGCCATCGTTGTCCTCGTCCCAGGTCGCCCGAGTCGAGCTGCCCGCTCCGTGCACTACCTCTTCCGAGACCAATCTGACCGTGCAGCAAGAGTAGCGTCAAGCGTACAAATGTATTGTAGAATTACTATGCCCTCATTACAACTTTTTCCTGGAAATTAGGGCAGAAATCGTACGAACTGCCTAGACAGAAAATGGAGTACCAAGGATAATCTAGGAGGATAATCACCAAAGAAAAAGGAAGCATCTTTCCGAAAAAAAACAGAGATAATTTGGAAATAATGTAGGGGAGCGAGAGAGTGAGAGACTGCTGAATTCCTCTGGCCTGGTCTCGGTAAGAATGCCAAAGCCAAAAAATCAACCTTTCGCATGGCTCGCAGTTAATGCTTGTGCCTCCTGTCCTGTCCCGCGTGCAGCTGCCTCGGCTGTCTATGTCAAGCAGTCCTCGGGTTGCCAGTAGCCTCTGATCGTGAACCGTCCGCGATTTCGACTACACAGTAAGTAAGCTGACGTTTGCAAACAGAGAGACTAATTTAGCATGGGTTACGTAGAATCTTTGGATGCTAATTAAAAAGATTAAATATATGTTAATAATAAAACTAATTACACACATGAAGGCTAATTCGAAAGACGAATTTATTAAGCCTAATTATATTCAATGCAACAAATGTCTACTATAGCACACATTATCAAATCATAGCCTAATTAGGTTAAAAGGAATATTCTGTAGCGGAGTTACAGTCCAGTCGACTTTTTCGCTGGTGGAGCAATTACCAATGTTTACCATAACATCCAAGGTGCTATTTACCAATCGACTTTTTCGCTGCTGGAGAAGAGTCGAGAATGCCAGTAGCTCCAATTCTTTTCGGACTCTAGAAGCCAGCATCGCCGAGCCAAAACGAAACCTGTCGATTAGTAGGGTTCACAGAAAAAAAAAATAGTAGGGTTCACACAAAAAAAGGAATCGTTGTCCTCTTGTCCGTTCCCCATCGTGCTAGCAGGCTCAATAATATTTTATTAGCTTCGGTTCGGCTTCTCTGCAGCATCCGATCTTGCCCGAAGACACCGAGCATCTGAACCGTGCAATGGGCATGGTTCACCCGAACAGCTCACAGTTTGTTTTTTCAACACCGCTGAGCTGCTCTAATGGATCGAACTTCAAATTTGAGCCTATGTTGAGATCTCTTATTCACGTACAACCATCCAACTATCGTACAACTTTCTATCTTTTTGTGCATTAATTCCAACCAAACTCTCATATTTACTACCATATCTTTCACACATCATTTATATAACTTATGAGCGCTTAGGTTTGTTTGAGCGTTATATGCTCTACACTCAGTGACTCAGGTGTGTCCTTGAAATAAAGATGGAAGCTGAAGCAGACGTCATTTCCACCGATCCGCGTAGCAAGGCCAAGGACGGCCACAAAGCCAACAGAGATGGCATGGAAGAAGCCAGGGAGTGCACGTGTTCGAGGATGCGAAGGTTGGCATCTTTCTCCTCTCATTCATGTTCGTTGGGCTCGTGGTTTGGGCTCTGTGCTGCTCGTCTGCGGCTACCTCGCCTGCAAGATTGGCGCCCTATCAGGGGCGTGAGCGCCAACGCCGGGGTGGCCTCCATCTTTGCCGTAGCATTGTGCATGGCATGGTTCTTCGAGTACTATCTCCCCATGTACATGCACGGTGTGAACAAGATGAGGGAGTAGCAGATCAAGCAAGTCAAAAAATTTCATGTACATGACATTGTACGCATGTGTGCAAAGTGTATGTAATTGCGCTGCTGGTGTCTTTATGAAATTGTCGATCAACTATAGTTAACCTAGGGCCTACGAAGCTATGAAGACAGTAAAAAGGGATAGCATGTAACTCATGCGACGGGAGTCAGTACTTCGTGCGCCCTAGCAGAAGATAGGGTTATTCTCTTTAGCAAAACATGGAATTGAACGCTCGACCCTCATGCGTTTTTGATCTCGTGCCGCCAATGATTTATGTACTAGCTTGCCGCTAATGAAGACATGAAATACTTCGTATCATATTGGAGCTAAACTTGTACGTATTTTCAAACATTTCCAAAATGGCTACATTTTCCAAACTTACCCGAGGTTTCAGATTTTAGGGACTTTCTATGTCTTGATCCAGCCATGCTTATAAGAGAAAAGGTTGCCCCGAGAGGATCGGTCGAGTCAGTCTTATTTGAAGATATAAAATTCAAAATAAGGATGGAAGTTGAAGCTACCGTCGTTTCCACCGATCCACATAGCAAGTCCAATGACGGCCGCAAAGCTGACAAACATGGCAAGGAAGAAGCCGGGGAACGCATGTCCGAGGACGTTGAGGTCAGCCTCTTTCTCCTCACGTTCGTACTCACGTTCGTATTCTCTGGGCTCATGGAGAGCAACCCACTGGTGACCAGGGTTTTTTTACCATTCGCAACCGGGCCGGTTCCCGCAGAAACCGGTGTAACCGGTGGTGAGCGGTTTGACAAAAACCGGTACTGTTAAGCGAAAAACCGTTACTGTTAATCGAAAACCGGTACTGTAGATCCGAAAACCGCTCCGGCTAACCGCTACCGGTCCTCACCGGTTTCTAGGGGCGGTTCGAAAAAAAATCCTGCTGGTGACCGCCGTTTGGATCTTTTCGCATGAGCTCCTCCACATCAACAAAAATGCTGACTACTTTGGTTATAACGGCAGTCCCAACCCTCCAACTAGGATAGTTTCCATAGCATTAATTGGATTGCCACATAGGACTTTTGACTTAGGTGGCACTATATTAAATAAGAAAGAGAGTAGAGAGAGGAAGAAATTAGGTCTTGCATGAGACCCAGTTTCTACATAAGAACCTATGCACTAGACACTACTAAAATTTGCATTGGGGGAAGATGGTTTTTTCATGATTGATAAAGAATAAAGATGATTGATAGAGATGAGAGTTAATGAATTTATTAAGGACCCACATCTAAAATCATGGGTTGTGGAGTGTAGTTTCTAGAGTGGTTTCTTGCTTGTGTGGCACTATAGAAACTACCCATAGACACCATGAGTTGACACTGTCCTAAAGCTCATTATTGTACCTGGTCTGATGGAATCATTTCTCTCTTGGACTCTTGTTCCAATAAATAATTGCATGCTTCTTAGTACATTTTGCAACTTTTTTTTAATAATTTATGTGCAATCAACATATTAATAATACGTTGCCATATTATATAGGACTACATTATTGATTATTCTTTTATCTCTTTTGGTGTGTGTAGTTCGTGAAAAAACTGAAAATTGTTTGGATTGGGTTACGTGTACAAAGAGAAGAAATAAACATGCACGGTTCTCCAGGTGAAAACTTTTTAGATTTCAGGTGGAACTAAACACCTCCCAAGATAAAGCACAATCTAGTCTCCAAAATATTGGTTCAGCTATTAGTAAGAGCACTTATGAATTAAAAAAAAAAGAGAAAACGATAATTTGAGGATCTATGAAAATTGTAAAAAGTTTTCACCTAAAAAGCCGTGTCAATTTATTTTTTCTCTACACGCAGCGGCCCAATGTAAAAGATTTTCACCTTTTCACCCCTTTACGCCCATCTAAACACCCCATTGTACTCTTGTTGAGGTCTTGAGGAAGACCAAGAGGTCTGTGGAAAAAGATTGTGCAAGGTGCCAGGGTTATCTTTTCTTCTTTTGTCACATCCATCCATCCATCCGGAGAGAGATGCGGAGGGCAGAGAAAGAGGTGGACAGTACTCAAGTGTTGGGTTTTCCAAGTTTGATGGGCAGCACCACCCAGATCATGGTGCAGAAAACTGAGCTACAGTAGTTTGGAAACCCGAGGACACAGGCAGTACGTAAGACGCACTGCATGACCCAACGGGCAAGCAGCTGCCGCCACCGTCCAGCCGTCAGCTAGCCGTCCGATCCAGCCGTCAGCTCCCTCCAATCCCTCTTGTCTCTACGGCATCGCCGTTTGTTTTGTCCTGCTCTCCATACCCTTGAGCACTTGGCGTTTTGATGTATATATACTGTAAAGACTTTGGTTGGATGCCAACCTAAACCACGGGTTGGCGGGTTGCCACACACTTCTTTGTATCATGTAATTTAATTAGCCGTAGTTCGGTTTTAGGCATGGCATGCAATTTAGTTAGCAGAGAGAGAGAGAGTTGACATCAAAGTTTGAACACCACATATATATCCATCTATATGTGAAGTGTCGTTCTTTCAAAAAATTTTGAAGTGTGGGAGGAGATATTTTATTATACATACTAGTACTAGTGTATACTACTGTGAAACATCATCCTCTTGCTTCCAGTGAGTGCAGTGTGGCATGCTGCAAGAATTAGACTACACTTCTAACGAAAACTGGTGTTCGGACATGTAGGCGATGATGCCTGCTTAGCGCGCAGATAAAGTGCTGTGCTAAAACGAAGCTGACTCTGCCGTTCCACACGCGCAGACTACAGTATTTTACTGTCACCATCTGCTTAGAATGATAGCGTACGGTCAGTAGTCTCTTGTAGTGTTACTTCATCTGATGATAATATGACAATAATGCATGTAGCTTGGCGCAAGCGCAACATGCCTGTTAAGTTTTCGTTTGGAACTAAACAAGGTCGTACTAGCAGCTCTATGGTGCATCGATCTGCCTGCTGATGCATGAATGAGATTGGTGGCTGTGTGCCGGTGTGACCTTGCCCCTTGCATGTTGTGGCCCAACAGGAAAGGGGTGGAATTGAGAGACTCCTATGTGCTAGGCTAGCCAGGCTCTCTCTCTCTGTGAGAGAGAGAGAGAGGGGGAGGGAGGGAGGGATTTCACCAGCTGGCCGCCGGTGCGGCGGTGCACAAGGCTGAGGTCAGTTGCATTGGCTGGGCACTAGTCGACGACGACGAGGCTTTGCTCGCCCTGCCCCGTCTGCCTGCCGTTTTCGTGCTCACTGCTCACGCGCTGTCACGCATCGCAAGCGGTGGCGCACCTTTTGTAGCCGGAGCAGAGAACACTGTAGCGGGCGCCTGGTAGCTGTGCGTAAGCAGACGTACAGGCATGGTTGCCTTGCCAAAACAACTCCTGTTGGTGGCAACGCTTGAGAAGAAAGCCTCTCACTTGTTTCGAAAAAGAGAACCAAGCCTCGACCGCATAGAGCATTAATGACCAGGAATCTCTCTCTCTCTGCCTCTTTCTTTCCCACACCCCAGCAAGGCAGCAAAGACCAGGCACGCCAAAAGCAAGCAGGGTTTAGCTTGTTCTAGTGCGGCTTCCATCTCCTCCGATCCTGAGTTAGATCTCGCGCGCCTCCGCTCCGATCCCTCTCGGCCCTAGCCGATCGGCCAGCTGCCGAATCTCTCCATGGCTCCGTCCTCGATACTTCTTCTGGTGCGTATGCGTTTCGCCCTGACACTTTTCCCCTTTCGCGAGGCGTGCGCGAGGTTCATTGTTTTCAATTCCTCTCCGGCTCTCCAAACTTCACGCAGGTTCTCCTTTGGCTGGTTCCTCGAGCTGCATGCGGAGCTCTCAGCAAGGCTCCTACCTGCAGCCTTCTTGTCCTGGTAAGTTTCTTCTCCATTCTCTTCCCCAGATTGAAGTCCCGCCCGATGTCTCAACGTTTTCCCCCAACCCAGATTGCTACCGTCGCTGTCCTTTGTCAGCGCGCGCGCGGTTCCGCGATGGGGAGCCGCAATTCCAGTGTCATCGCGCAGGTAGTATCACCTTCTCCCCGCGTCGATTTCATGCCGTTCGCCCCCTTTGTACGAGCCGTTGTGTGTTTTGTGTACAGGCCTTGGGAGCTGCGATGCGAGGATTTGTGCTTGTATGCAGAGTGCTGCCATTTCTTTGGGTTCGATTGGTAGGCTTGTTTTGGATTCTCCATTTCCTTCGAATTTTGCGCTGCGTTCTTCATTAATTCTCTCTACAGTCGTTATAGTATGTCTCTAATTGTTGTCATTTACACCACCAATGAACACAGCTTCTTCTCTCGATGGCCGCATCTCCAGCATATGCAATCCGAGATACCCCTTCTGATCACCGGCCGGAGCAGTAGTTTAGAGAGCCACATGAAGGACGCCAGCATCTTCTTCACCTACATAGGGCTCATTTACTACCTCCTGCCATTGTAAGTATGATTACACTGATTAGTAATTAATCATGTTATTGAACTGCTTGCTTACATTATAGAGCTAGTTTTCTTTTTTTTCTTGTTTATGCTGTGACATAAAGGCATTAGCTATCATGCATGATAAATCTAGTTACTCTTATTAGCTGATTCTGCTGTGGGGAGGCCTTTCTAGCACTATTGAGATTATTTGATATATACTTACCACCACAAAAGGTGAACCTAGTGGACTAGTGGTACATTTGTAGAAGACAGCTAGAAAAAAAAAGAAAATTCAAATCTTTCAATTAATAAGGAGCTAGCTACATTTGATATATATGCTTCTATATGGATTCAGTTGACAAGCGTAGTGGAACATTAATTTAAGATAGACTTGGACATGAAACTGTACTGGTGGTAATGATTCAGAACTCAGGCCTCCAGGGGCCTTATCTCTTCAGTTGCTACATATATTTGTTTCGGATTCTACACTTTTCTGTCACGGTCATCTTCATTGACAAAACAGTAAATCATTTTGAGGAAGAATTTACTGATGAATTCGCACCCTAGTGTTCTCTTCTAGTCGAATCCAAGTCATAGCAATGATTAGACAGCAACAGTTAAGATCCGCTGTCAAGAATTTGCAGCTTTGGTTCTGTTTATCTGTTAATCCTTTGGATATTTGCAATGCTTCTGTGAACGTAGGAGTTAATTGTTTTTCAAAAGTAGCATACATGATATGTTTTGCTACTTGGTCTTTCGCAATGTAATCCCTTTCGTTTTGTTTTGTAGTGCTTGTTTCAATGTCACTCAAGATTGGAAGAGGGTGTTTTACGACTGTTTTACACCTTTCTCCCTATGGCTTGACTCCGCGCATTGCATATGCGTCCTACTTATTACCCTCTTCCTCATAAAGGACATTGGAGATCACTTCAGTGATATCTTATCTCTGTTTGTGGGCCTAATCACATCATTCAATGCTATCTACCATTACATCACCATGAAGCTGATGGAGGTCAACCAGACACCTGATGATCTTCAGATAACACAAGCGAAGGCCAAATCATATGTAACTCCCTCCCACATTTTTAGTTTCAGTATATTTCTAGTTTCAGTTAACTGTGCACCCATATATAATTTGCTTATATATAGCTTTGTAGCTTCTAATTGCGGCTGTTTTTGAGCGACTCAAGTTGTATGAACTCTTCTTGCTTCTTAATGAAAATAAGGATATGCAGTTCTCATGTATTTCGTGTCTGGATCCTGCAGGTGACAGCGATGGTGTTGGTGGCTATGCTTTTCACTGCTCTGGTGATTATGCAATTGGAGAAGAAATGGTACCTTCCTGACCATTCTAATCCAGATGGATTTCTGCTCAAGTTCATGGTATATTTCTTAACTGTGGTAGCATGTCTCTGCGAATTGGCTCAAGTGGGAAGTGGCATTGCGCATCGAATTGTGAGTGATCAGAGTATTGCCTGGTGATATATCACTATTGCTTGCTAAAGTTAGTAGGAGAATTTCTAACGCGGGCATCATTTTCTTGATATATGTATATACATATATAGGGAACTGATTGGGACAATGACGAGCGCCCGGTCTTTTGGGTGAAGATTGCTGCTGCAGCATGTGTACTATTGTCTGATGGATTTGATACGGTGAACCACATCATGGTCAACCTCTATTGGGAACAAGACAAATTCACCCGATGTGCTGTGGTAAGACATTGCTAGCTAGAAGCACGCACCAGTACGTTATTTCGTTGGATCATCAAGATGTTTAACGGAGCTTGTTTTTCTCAGATCATGTCGGCGTGCTCAACCACGTGTGCAGTTGTTTTGATAGTTGGTCGGGCCATTGGACCAAGGAGGTGGATGATGGCAGGTGAATGTGTGGCCGAAGGTGCCAAGGCAATGAGGGTCCGTGCTGGAGAGATGAACAAGAGTTTCGTCAAGAGGCTGAAGGATAGACGATTTGGTGTTTCGGAGGCATGCGCCCAAGGTTTTGAGAGAGAGGTAGCTAGTTTTGCTTGAGATGAGGTTGAGTCTCAATGTTCTACTTCTGTTAGAGATAGTGTAGAGCGAGTGGATACGAGAGAGAAGTTTTTGATCAACCATACAGCTTGTTCATTGATCATGGGACACATGGATGCATCAATGAACAAGCTGTATGGTGGATACGAGAGAGAAGTTTTTGATCAACCATATATATGTACAGGAAGCATGCAGTCCTAACTGACGTGCGCCCCAGAATGCCCATTCATTGTCTGGATTTTGACTATTTATATACCTGAAACCTGATGATGAGTCTCTTTGCCTGCGATGATGAGTCTCTTTGCTTGCTGATGAGTGACATCTTTACGTTTTTGAAGAAAAAAGCTTAAGCTTAGCTTAGCTTGCATTGGTCGGTCAAATAACTAAGAGAAACCTGCCTAGTTATATGAAGCAAGCTGTTGTACCACTACTAATAAGTAGGCGGTAGCATTAATGAAGTGTATATTGTATATCAGCTTGTGCGTGCCTCCGTGATTTTTACAGTATTTTTGTGTGTGAAGAGGGTTGTTGATGTCATCGTAGATCATCGAGTCATGCGCATCCTCGCATTCCACAATGCCCAATGCGTTCAGTATTACTTTGTACTCATTCCACAACCAGTAAATTCTTCATGACAGCATCCCAGATCAACCATTTTGCTGACTGCAATTGCCAAACATGAACCTTGCATCCCTCCCAAAGCATACTATTGTTCTTCAGTATCAGTATTTGATAAAAGGTAAATAATTAAATAAATCGTCACACATTCAGTAATTGAAAATTTGCTGACTGCAAAGACTTCAGCAGTGAGATTACAGAAATTGAATTCTCTTTGGTATATTTATTTTTCTTCAGGCATTATTCTTCTCTTCAGTAGTAATTTCCCTCACTTTTGTTATTCTTCTCTTCAGTAATTTTCTTCTTAGAAATAATTTTCCTTTTTCTTTAGTATTTCCTATATCAACCTCAGCAATTGAAGTGCTTGACCCGCTGGTGCTTGATAGTAGTTAATCTCAATTTGCACATAGGGACAGCAACAGTTGCACTCGGGAGTGTACAGTGTTACTAGTTCTCATTTCCTCTATTTTCGAGGGAAGCACCTAGCAAATAAACTGATCAGTGAAGCCGATGCAAGTGAATGAACAGTATAACGAGTGTTGGTGAGAGGACAGACATGATGCATCAAGCTCGCTCACTTATATATTAGCGAGTGCCTAGCTAGCGATAGTGAGGAGACTGAGGAATTTTTTTAATTGGAAATGCATATTCTCTTTTGGCAAAATCGTATTGATTTTGTAACATTTCAGTTCAAGAAAGTTGAATAATAGGAGAATTAAATGTTCTAGAAAATTGAGGTCAACGGATCTATTAGCAAAATTCAGGTTTGCAATATTCTGATAGCCAAACGAAAACTAAAATGTGGATTCCATTTCCATTGATTATAAATTGTTTTCCTTTTAGGTAAATTCCATGCTTCTGCATCTGACCCGGAAGAGGTGAAAGGCCTGCCTGGAGATAAGGCCAATAAAAAGGTTTACTCTCTCAGTTCTAAGAATTTACCTCCTTACAACTAAATTGTGGTAATTCACATTTCTATCAGCGAACCTCATTTTTCTGTCGCTCTGTTTCTAGTTGTACTGAACCAGCAAAGAGAAGAAAGCTCAAGGAACAGGTAGGCACAGTGGTATTGGTATTGTTTTCCAAGTGAGACATTTCAATTCAGAATTGTAGATATGCGTGCATGGTCAAGATGCAAGATGCACCACATTTATCCATGCGTGTGTGAAATGTGTGATGCGTGGAGCACATCTATGATATAGCATCTGACGGTCGCATCATGTACGAGTACGACACGGCAGCGATAAGCGATTGATGGAAGCACGGCGGCGGTCTGATCGCCAAGATGTAGCGTTTGGCGAACGAGTTGATAGATCGAAAACAAAAGATGAAATCGAGTTTTATTGGTCAAAAAACAAAATATATCTAATAAACACGATTAATCAAGAACAACCTTCCTAATGGCGGAGCTGCTAATAACGTGTTGAGAATTGGACCCCTAAATTCAATTTCCAAAATTGAATAATAAAAAAGGCATGAAAGAATTGTAGATAGATCCGTTTTCCTCTTCCAAATACAAAAAAAAGAAACATCATCACACAATGAGAGCCATATTCTTATTTAGAAAATAGTTCCGGTGTACACATATAATAACTCCTATATATAGATTAACTTTTAAGACACATCTAATTATGAAAATGACACCCGAGTATGATTCCACTAATTTTCATCGTGAAGAACTCATAACAATATGTTCCAAAAAAAAGGAAACTCATAACACTTGCAACTTTCGATTCCTTCAGTGTATGTGGGCTTGGCCTGTGTGTCTGGGCCTCTCACTTCGTCTAGCCCAGGCCCGTAAAGGAAAAGATCAGGCTCGCTCAGGCGCTCAGCCACAAGCCAGAGCAAAGGGAAAGGCAGTCTCGAATCCTCCGCGGCTGCCAATCCCCCCCAAACCCTACCTACACTTCCTCGGCGGCCGGCGATGAGCTCCAGCCAGGCGCCGGATAAGGAGAGAGACAAGGCCGGCGACGGCCGCTACGCCCGCCCCTCCGGCTCCTCCTCGGGCCGCTACGGCACGAGCCGGCGTGGCGACGGACGGGTGCCGCCGCCGCCGGGCTCCAGCCAGGCGGCGGACAAGGAGGGGAACAAGACCGACGGGGGCCCCTACGCCCGCTCCTCCGACTCTTCCTGGGGCCGCTTCCGCACGAGCCCGCGCGACGCCGATTCGGTGCGGGGGCCGCCGCCGATGAGCTTTACACAGGCGGCGGACAAGGCCGACCCCTACGCCCGCCCCGTCGACTCCTTCTCGGGCCGCAGCCGCATGACCCCGCTCGACTACGGAGTGAAGCGTACCGGATCTCTCCTCCAGCCCACTCCCCCGCAGCGGGAGCTGATGGATGTGGCCGGCGCATTTGGTGGAGACGCTCTTCTGCTGGGAAAGGTCCAGGATCGCCCTGCCGACGCTCGTGCTGTAGGTGATCTACGCCCGGTGGAGGGCACTGGAGTTCTGGATGCTGGCGCCGGTGCTCGAGGTGATCCACAGCTGGGTGATGATGCTGGTGTTCTGGACATGGACACGGGTGATGATGCTGGTGTTCTCGACATGGACACGGGTGATGATGCTGATGATGCTAGCGGGGAGCCGGCCATCTCTCAAGCCAATCTGGATGAGGTCAATGCAAGATATGAGATGAACATGATACCGGACAGGATGTGCGATCAGGTCTTATTGCATGATCTCCACAGCAGACAGCTAATAGAGACAGTGGTGCACAGCAATCTCCAGTCACGGTGGAAGCTGAGTGTGGCCGGAGTTGATCAGGTGACAGAGAATGTCAAAGACCATGCTTCCGATGCCTGTGGCCAGATACCAACTGATGAGGCTGATAAAATCAGAACAACTCTAGACGTGCTCAATCAAGGTTTGCCTCCTGCTCAAATGAGGCTGGATCTGGTTAGCACCACTGCCGGAATTGATTTGAAGCCGGAGGATGTCCAGAATTGCCTAGTTGGCAGAGGTACTAAAGCCGATCCAAAGCGGAAGAGGATTCGCCGCCGCCCTGTCAAGCGGGCTATGCCCGGAGTCTCCTCCTACTGCAAGATCGACCTGATGAAGGACAGTTTGGAGGTGGAGAATGTCCAGGATTGCCCTGTTGTTAGAGGTCCTAAAGTTGATCCACAACGCTGCCCTGTCAAGCCGGCTATGCCCCAAGTCTCCGCTGTCTACCGCAAGATCAACAAGATGGACCATTTGGATCTGGAGGATTACACATGCGGTATTCACAACAACGATCTAACTTGCATGATCCTAGCAGTGCTGCTCTTCAATATTTTTTGCCATTCCTACCGTTGCCTCTCTCCATGAATGATCCAATTTCGGTAGTATGGGGAATGAGTCTGCTGATATGTTTCCAGATATTCTTGTTGATTGTGCCTATTCGGACCCTGGCTGGGTTAATGGATGTCATATGTCGTACTTTCTTTGGACTACTTCTTGGTTTTGCCATTAGCAAGCTTGTGAGCTCAGTTACTGGGATGGCCATTGCCTATCTGAGCACAGCCTGGGTGGGTGGAATGTTTGGGTACACCCTTGCACAATACGCTCAGCATGTTGGGATTGAGCAGGAGGCCAATGTGGCAGTAACATTCCACCTGAGTCTGAGCAAGGAAAAGAGGAGACACAGGGTATACACACAAATTGACAGTGTCTTCTACTCAACTACTATGATCGTATTGTTGGCAGCACTCATTCTGTGGCTTGTGTCTTCCGCTACAGAAGATATATATTTCATTGTATGGATACTCTCAGTTTTGGTATGGTGGATCGTGTGCTTTAGCTTATTAATGCTGTCAGCATTCATGTTAGATGGGCCATGTGTCACTGAGCGCACAATGGCGTACTACATTGCTTCTTTTCCCGCTAGTATTCCACTTGCTCTTGTGAGCCAACTTCTCTGGGTATACTTCTTTGGCCTAGAAATGATTGTGATGGCAGCGTTCTTCGGATACAAGCTAGCCATTTATGCCCGCTACAGGGACTTGGTATCAAAAGGAGGAGAGGATACCGCTAACTTGGAGGATGGAAATGAAGACGGCACCAATTCCTATACTTCTGGAAAAGCTGAGACTTTATCTGATTCCTCTGAATCAGGAGATGAAGAGTCTACTGCTTCATGTGCTGCTGCCCCCACCCCTGCACATGAAGAAATCACTACTTCATCTTATTCCACTTGTTCCTCTACCTCTGATTCCTCTGAATCAGGAGATACTGCTTCATCTGCTGCTGCCCCTACTCCTGCACAAGAGGAGATTAATACTTCGTCTTATTCCTCTTCTTCATCTTCGCCAGTTGCTGCCCCTGCTCCTGCAAATGCAGAGATTACTGCTGCTATCAGAGATTGGCAGCATGAAGAGAGCATGCCCAATGGAGGCTCCAAAGTTATGTTAAGGTAACGACAACTCTTTAGTTCCATTACTCCCTCCGTCCACAAAAGAATGCAATTCTAGAGTTTGAAAGTTGTCCACAAAAGAATGCAACTATAGAGAAAAGACAAACCTTTTGTAGAGTTTTCTAGTAGTTTCATATGGTGATGCTTGTAACATTTCATAGTGACATATGGGCAAATATGTCATTTCACATGTTTATTGGTTTGCATGCAACATGCTAGAATTGCATTCTTTTGTGGATGGAGCTTTTAATTTGACTTGTCTATACTGTATATGTGGTTTGCCTAAACAAAGCATGAGCTTTTAATTTGACTTGTCTAGGGAACTTGAAAAACTGGAACTGCCATTTCCACTTGATATAGATGTCGAGAAGGTGAGTTATGTGAAGGAGAATGATGATGATATGGTTGAGGGTACTGTTAACGCTGTTGGTGATGTTGTCGAGAGGACTCCTGATGATATATTTGAGGCGCCTAAGGATATGCAGCTGGATGAGATTATTGAGGTCACTGGGAACACAGCTGCTGTTAGAGAGGCTGCTGCTGCTGCTGTTAGAGAGGATGATTCTGCTGCTACTATGGAGAGGACAATGTCTAGTGTGAAGTCTGATATTGTCAAGGATTTGAAGAAACTGGTGCAAAATGCTGCTGCTTTGGATGTTACTGTTGACTCTGCGGATCCTCTTGTGACCAATTCTGACACAGTTAAGGAGGAAACCCTGCCGATGTTGACTAGAGAGCAGCCTTCTAGTAGGAAAAAAAAGAGAGAACAGATTGTGGTGGGAGGAGGCTTCTTGAAGGGAAAGAGGATGTTGGGGTGTTAACTGTGGAAACTACATCCTGAAGACCAAAAATCTTTGTGTCATCTTGTGGCGCTGTAGCGCTTATTAGTCTCTATAGACCAGTGAGTAACTCAAGATATCCGTTAGTTCACTCCATATTCAGCTTTAAGATACCGCAAGTACTGTTATGAATAAGAAAAGTAATTTATACTGCTCTAATTAGCTAGATGGTTTTGGTAGAAAAACATATATTTAACTGCTCCATACATATAAAGCCTTAATTATCTATATAAGCAAACGTTTTTTCCATCGTCATCCCTGTAACACTAAAATGTCTGCCTGGCAGCATGATTTTTTTAGGCTATTTTCTTTAGACAATATTGAAAATAGCTTGACAGGGCCTAGAGGGCGCCTAGTGCCTAATCATCAGTTAAGTTGGCTAAGCATCGGTAAATGCTAGACTGAAGAGTGCTACTTAGTGCTGAGGTGCCTTCTAGATTTGCTAAGTGGCCACTTTTTGAAATGATGTTTCAAATGCCCTTTTTCGTG
The DNA here is from genome assembly GCA_015476505.1 of Urochloa ruziziensis. Lineage (NCBI taxonomy): Eukaryota > Viridiplantae > Streptophyta > Magnoliopsida > Poales > Poaceae > Urochloa > Urochloa ruziziensis. The sequence continues at coordinate 5,889,411 of CM027120.1, read as the reverse complement.
TTGCTGTCTTCCTCCTAGTCCCTTGCTGCAAAGGAGTTCTGCTTCAATTGACTGTAAACACTGATGGTGCCCTATTTGACATTATTTGAATTTATTTCTTCATTTTTCTTATATTTTATTAGGAGAAATAAAATGATAGGAATAATAATAATAAAAGAGCTGTAAATAACTCCAAATAGAGTACAACAAATATTTTTTCTTTTCTTAAAAAAAATTGATGCTGATTTTAGGTTTGAAATATATTAGTTATGAACTGTTTTATTAAACCATTTTTTTTGAATTTGTAGAAATATAAAACTGCCATCGAAATCACATGAAGGACCAAAAATTTCCTGGTTTCCAAAGAATTTGCCCAGTTTTGTAGTTTTTGGGTTGAAAAACTTTGAAGGGTGAAAATAGAACTTCTTCCTACTTTTTTTCCCCAATTATCCAATATTTTGCTTTATTAAACAAGAAAAAATGAAAATTAATGACAGATGCAGTGCCCTCATGTCTCGAGGCTCGCTCATTATCGCTCATTGTCTTCCGCACAACTGATTTCGTATTTCTCGTGTTGCTTAATTTGACCCTACTGCTTGCCTGTCTGTTACTTTGAAGATCGCTTCTGTTCTCTGACGACATGTTGCCGATCGAGTTGGGCGGATTAGAGCAAAAATCTGCACGGGAGGGTCTTTTCTTATGATGGCCGAAGTGTGTTCGATCCATATATGGCTGCATGGGAGCCAAGGTCCGCCATGACTGCACAGAACTGTTTGGGAGTCTGCGGATCCGAGCGAGACTTTTTCCCCCCTTGGAGCATATCAAATCCGGTGAACAGTCAGTCGACTGATATATCAAAATACATTCATTTGTTTAATCTTTTATCTTTACCTATTGATTCCCCTAGCATGTGGATGCGTGCCGCAGACATACACACAAGCCAGCCGATCGGATCGACCGGACCTAGAGCACTTTTTGAGTGAGGGCAGTCCTTAAGAGCAACTAAGTTTGAAAAACTTGAACATGGTGAAAATTTAGCTATTGCTTTGACATAGCACACTCCCTCCAACATAGGTCCGCCCTGACTCGATACAGGAAGAAGAATTATCGATGCCGTGACGAGCGTGCCCGTGTTGTTGCAACATTGGTGGCGAGGCCACGATACGAAAGAGGGTCCTTAGAGCAAGTCCAGCCCACCCTCCATATTTGAGCCCCCATTTTGCTTTTTTAGATGGGCATCTAAAATTTAGGGGCTTCAAATTCTCTCTCCACTCCAACCTGGGTGAGCAAAATCTGGCCCCCAAATCAATCCATCGAGTGGGTCCCACCTGTCAGCGTCCTCCCCCACCTCTCTCCCTACCGCACGTGGCACGCCGTCCCCTGCTCTCCCCGCGTCGCCGCCGCGCTGCCGGCCGCCGCGCCACGCCCCGCCCGCCCGCGCTCGCGCCCCTCCCGCCCTGCCACGCCGCGCGCCCGCCGAGCCGAGCCGCGCCTGCTGCCGCGCTCACCGCTGGCCGTTGTGCCCGCGCCCACGCCGCCGCCTGCCGCGCATGCGACGCCCGCCGCCACGCCCGCGCCCGCGTCCGCGCCCTGGCCGCCGCCCCGCCGCGCGCGCCTCCCTGCCCGGCACTGCCGCCGCTCCGCGCCTCCCTGCGCCCGCCGCGCCGCCAGTCGGGAGGGGAAGAGAAAGCAGAGAGGAGAGAGGAAAAGGAGAGGTGGGGCCCACGGGTAGGTGGAAATGGAGGGCATCCATTCCTAGGGGCCCTGGATCAAATTTTGGAGGCCTCCACAAAATGGTAGCTCGTTTAGCGGCTCGGCTGGAGTTGATTTTTTTCACTTGAGAGACTAAAATTGGTATAGAGGCCCATTTGAGGGCTGGGCTGGAGTTGCTTTTAGAGAATGCATTGTACGCACACCGCACTCCAGTGGCATGCAGGCCTGAGCAAGGTCATTACAACCATTACAACTGTTGCAGGTGCAGCCCATGAGCTCGTGTACACAAAAAAAAAACATATGGATGAATCTTTTTCGCTTTCCTTTTTCGTATTTACTTTGTTATAGAATTGTTATGAGTAAAAGTAAAACCTATGGCGTATTACAAAAAAGCTTTGAGCATATGTGAGTTTTAAAGAGACCTAGTTCAAGTTCAACCCCTTGCTCTGTTTTCTCCAAATAGAGCAATCCTGCTGTGTGTTGCGCACTACTCTGTTTTTTTTTTACTCTGCAGCCGAACAACGTCTGATAAGTTAAAACATGTCCACGAGAGCACCGCAACCGAAGCTCGTGAGGACCATGAGATCATTAGGGAAGCATAAGTGCAAAGATATACCAGTTTGCTATGGTTGGTCATCATTCCAATTCCCACGACAACAATAACCCAGTTTTAGGCAGCAGCAGTTTTCAGCCATATCATTGAAGGTCATGACCACGAACTAAGAAGTTCAAGGCACAAAGCCAGGGACAGCAAGCAGAGAGGACAAGAAAGATCCACAAAATCCAGGTTAAAGGGAATAAAGGGAATGTAATTTTTTTTTTGCGAACAAAAGGGAATGTAATTTAATTCTGCTTGCTGCAGTATTATTGTATTAACATATATGGACAGGTTAATGATCATATCGGCAGACAAAAAAGGCATTGCTCGTGAACATAGCGCACGAGTCTTGGATACAGGGTAACTGTGAAAACTGAATGAGGATTCAAACTCAGGTCGATGGGAGTGTACACTGAACCTCTCAACAGCTTAGATTGGTTTGAGTTCCTACCATCAATTCTGAGGCACTAGCAAGCAGGCATCAGGTAAAATTTCACTGAGTAAGAGCTAAGCTGGGTCCATTACAAAGAATCAGCAGCGAAGATCCATGTTGGATGCCACTGGCCACCATGATGCAGCTGCTCTGACAACAAACAACAATAGCGTGAGCATCCCATTTCTTATGTTGTACACACCTCATTCATGAAGAGTATTGGCACAATGGCACTACGGTCTAGCCTACAATAGTGGCCATACATGTAATAGATGCCATCCTCATGAACTCCACTGCATTCTGCAGCAAGGAATGTCTTGGAGCAATGACAGCCAACAAAGAGCTCTTGGGGCATTGGTGGAAGCATTGGTGGGCATGGTGATCCTCGGCGAGGGCGGCGGCGGGACGAAGATGGCGCCACGGTGGCAGCATTGGTGGGCATGGTGATCCGGTTGGAAGGAGGCGGCAGGATCACCTCCGCTCGGTGGACGGAAAGAAAGAAGGGAGTGGTAAATAGCGGCGCCGGAAGTAGTAGATGGTGGCTGGTATAGTTGGCCATTTGGCACGAGGCCCATGGATAGCCCAAAGCACGATTTTTTGGTCCGACACGAACACAGCCCAGCACAAAGGTCATTGGGCCCGTGCCGGCCCAGCCCACTTGTCAGGCTGTGCTGGGCGCAGATTTGAGCCCAGCGTGTTGGCCCAACACGGCCTGACCTCGGGCGGCCCGAAGTGGCCCACCAGCTCACCTGGCCCGCCACCTCGGCACGTATATAAGGCGCGGCCCTAAAACCCTAGCGCCATTCTCTCCGCCTCCTCTCTCGCCCGCTCACCTTCGCCTCGACGCCTCCGCTCTCGTCTCCACCTCGACGCCCCTGTCCTCCCTCTCCGGCCCGCCGGATCTACACCGCCGGGCGCCGGTCACCACCTACCCCACCCTCGTCAGCCAGTTCTCCACCGTCGACCACCTTGTCCGTACCCTCGCCGGGCAGATCTACGTCGTCGACCACCTCTTCCCTATCCTCGACGGCCAGATTTGCGCCAACAACCACCTCTTCGGCTCTTCCACACCCTCGTCGGGCAAATCTATGCCGTCGACCACCACTTCCCCATCCTCGACGGTCAGTTCTGCACCGTCAACCACCTCTTCCCCACCCGCGCTGACCAGATCTACGCAGTCGACCACCTCTTCCCCACTTGCGCCGGCCAGATCTACGCCGTCGACCACCTGGTCCCCATCCTCGACGGCCAGATCTGCTCCGCCGGTCACTCCTTCCGAAACCCTAGCAACCTTTGATTTGGGGTTTGTTCATGCCCGTGCCGCGTCGTGCCCGTGCTGTCTTCTTCTCCTTCTTCTTCTTCTACCTCTCCGGCTACTTCGGTGCTCCGGCTGCGCAGGTACCTCTCTCTCTCTCTATCTTTTTCTCCTTCGTCTGCAACTAAGTGAACGAACGCTAAGTCGCTAACCCTACCAACCTTTGGGCTATGGTATGCAGGGACGCGCGTTGTTGAGGAACCGAAGGCCGGAGTCATCATCCTTCTCCGTCGTCTTCTTCGTCTTCGGCGGCCACTAGGGTGCTCCGGTAAGTTTTTTCTTTTCCTTCTCTCATCCTTATGTATTTCTCTACCATGTAAAATGTTTGGTTCTATAGTTTCCTTAACTTGCAATGAAGCATGACAACTCTAGTCCTTTAACATCTCCAAAGTCTTCTAGAAGTTTCCTACTTTGCCATAATCTTTATTCCCATGCATGGCAAGGTTCGTATGTATCTTCTCCAACCTTCTAGAACATTCCAAATATACATTGCATATTCTCAACATTTTATTGTTGTCTAGATGCCACTTTTAGTGCAAACAAGTCCGTTGTAAGCTTTGTCAAGACTACCGCAAGCTATGTGTGGAAGGGCGTTGTTCGGATTGTTCGTGCTCTAAAATGTCTCTCCAAGCTGCTCGGGGGAGGGTGACAATTCATGTTTATTCCTTGTATTTTATTATGAGTGATAAGAACTAGTAATAATAACAAATAGTAAGATGTAAAATAGCTCAAAATAGGGTATCAAAAAATAACCTAAATATTTAGAAAATAATGGTGTATTTGCATGATGAAATGTGTACTCGCACGTTTGTGAATATGGTACACGTTTACTTGTGCTTCGTATTCCGGGTAATTAGCTTCTTCTACTATAGCCGCAAGTGCCTACTCATGTGCTTGCATTGACAACTTTAGCCCGTGGCTTTTAGTTTGTCACTAAAATACTTTTTAGATTTGACAGCTTCTTTGTAATGTGAAAAGTCATATTTTCATCCTAAAACTATCACAAAAGTCTAATTTACAACTCGCCACTACAACAACAAACAACGAGAGTCATATCCAACTGTCAAAACTAGATAAATTTATGCATTTAGGTCATTCAAGGGTGGTTTTCATTTTTTTAGAAATTTAAAAGTTTTAGTTTATTAAAAAATTAATATCTAACTCAATTCAAACAAGAAAAATATGAAATTGTTACCAATTTTTTTCTAACAATATAAGGCCATTTGTTGGTATTCTATTTGGAGTTATATACATCTCATTTGTTACTATTTCTAGTGTTTTATTGCTTATAAAATACAATAAAAAATGATTAAATAAGATTGAAATAATGCCAAATAGAGAACCAACGGCACTTTACATTTTTTCAGGAATATTTTGGTATTAATTTGATATTTTTTCTGATTTTAAATGAATTAGCGATGATTTTTTATTAAAAATCACCCTTGAAAAGACCTAAGGGCTATATTTGTTTGGTTTTAACAGTTGGATGGCCTTCGCTATCAAGTTCTATAGTGGTTCTTGGTTAAAAATTAGACTTTTATGATAACTGGAGGGTGAAAATAAGACGTTTTCCCTTTTGTAATTAGTTAGCCGCCCATTGTATTTGATTTTTTTGCAGTGTATCATCCGCGTATCTTGTGGATATGATTGTACTGATTCGGTGCTTCCAAATGTGCCAGTAGCTGAGAGAAGGAAACTATCATTTCCACCATCATGTTTTGTTAGGGTAGATAGTGACTAGATAGGTTTCTGCAGGTACAAGCATAGAAGTTTTGTACCAGTGGTGCGGTACAACTCAGAAACACACCGCATTGTTTTAAAGCTGGACGCAATGCGTTTATTTTTTGCATCCAAAGCTCTGATAAATAGTGAAATGTTGAGCCTAGTTCATGCAACAGCTATTACTAAACCTTTCAATTTGATGTTCGTGCAGTAAATCCCTGCACATTCAGTCTCTATAGTTGTACGCACAAGAAACGTTCGATGTCTCCGAAAATTATATTCTGGTTGTACTACAGCTGGAAAGGAAATGCGAGCTGTCCTTGTACCGAGGGAATCCAAAAGAGCTGCTTCAGACACACCACACCATCAACTCAAGTCCGTTGTACAAACAAGCAAAGTTTTACACAGGAACAATTAATTAAAGTGAAATGCCCATTACCAACGGTGAAACTGGAGGAGTGCAGAAAGACAGAGAGCTAAGGTTGTGGCAACGTGCAATGCAGCTAAACTGGACCATGTTTTCTTTAAGGACCATCATGGAGAGCATCGACACGAGAGCCTCGCGCAGCAGGAAGCACGCCACGAGCATGGCCCAGATGAAGAGGTCCAGCCAGACCAGCGCGGACAGCTCGACCAAGAAGAGGACGCTGGCACTGGCAGTGGCGGCGGCGGGGAAGAAGAGCAACCACGCCACGCGCGCGCCCAGGCACAGCGTCATCAGGGTCGCCGTGAAGAGGGCGTGCACGGCGGTCAGCTTCTGCCCCTCGCTCAGGGTGGAGCCCGCCGGCGTGCGCGCGGCGGCCTCGGCGGCCGCCACCTCGGCGCCGACGTGCAGGCGGTGCTCGGCGAGGGCGTAGCCGAGGGGGCCGGCGGCCCACGCCGTGCAGAGGTGCGCGGCGGCCATCCCGGAGGCGGGCCCGGCGACGGCGCCGGCGGCGCAGGCCAGCAAGGCGGGGTAGGTGACGCGGAGGAACACGGCGGCGAAGCCCATGGTGCGCGAGAGCGCGTAGGCCCAGCAGCCCAGGTAGGAGCAGAGGAGCAGGGAGACCGTCCACACGACGGAGGCCGCCGGCGGCGGCGCGGGGTGGGTCCGCCGCAGCAGGGACGCGGCGAGGGCCTCGAAAGCCGGCGCCGAACTCAAGCGCCGGCGCGAGCTTATCTACCGCCCCCTCCCACTCCAAAGCCAACGCCACCCTTCGACCCAATCCAACCCTTGTCGCCGCCGCCGCAGCTGCTCCGGCGATCGAGATGGCCAAGAACGACGACGCCGCCGCCAAGATCGCTGACAAGAACGACGATAACGCCGACGACTACACCTGCGGCCTGCACAACACGTCCTTCACCGGCATGATCCTCGTGACGCTGCTCTTCATCCCGCTCGCCGCCGTCCTGCTCTGCCGCCTCCCAGCCGCGGCGCCAGAACCCGCCGCTCCCGCCTCCTCGCCGGCGGCGGCGGGGCACGGCCCGACGCTGCGGCAGTCGGTGCCGGTCGTGTGGACGGTGTCGCTGCTCGGCGTGTTCATGTCGACCCTGATGACGCTGTTCCTCGCCGCGATCGTGGTGTGGCTGGTCTTCTTCCCCCCCGGCGACGGCGAACGGGACGCCGCCGTCCGCTTGGTCGGGCTCTCGGTCGTGGTCTGGTGGATCATCTTCTTCTGGGCCACCGTCGTGAACCTGTGCTTCCTGCACAGAGCTCTCGTCTCCGGCGATTTCTTGACGCGCGTCGTCTGCTGCCACATCGGGTCCGTGGTTCTCGGCTTTTTGTGTGCTTTAGTGAGCACCTGGCTCTGGGTGTACTACTTCGGGTTGGAGATGATGGCCATGGCGGCGTTCTTCGGGTACACACTTGCCGTCAACGACCGCTGCAAGGAGATCTTGTCAAGGTAAACATGGAAGATTAACCAGCTACTGACAGATTAGTACTCATTTCTCAAAACGTGCACAAAGAAGTTGGGCTTCAAACTTGAACTGACTGACTCTAAACATTCTGCCAAGTCATCAAGTGCTGCATTTTTATTTGGACTTGGCTAACTTACGGCCGGCCGTAAATTAGGCTTGCCTTACGGCCCTCCCTTTTTTGGCAACCAGATTTGCCCGGTACTGTCCACTTTCCTCTTTTGAAAAGTAATAATCTATTGTGCTGCAAACCGCCCTGCTCCCGCAGTTTTTCTGCCAGAAGCGAACTAAAAATACTTTTGTAGCCTTTTTTGCATACAAGTATTTCCTACCAGTAAACATGACTCTTTTTTTTTTGAACGCACACAAGTAAACATGACTCTAAAGAAACAAGAAACAATTTTGTTCATAAAATTGCACAGGATTATTCATACAACACATGATTCAAAACCGCAAGACCAAATACTAGCAATTCTTTTATTTTCCCACTCCTAACTATTTGGACTATATAATCTGAAGATGACTGCACGTTGAAGGACTGCATAAGAATGTAGAAATATATACCACCTCCAAGAACATGTAAAGCTACTTATTTTTAGCATTTTGCCCCATGCATCTTAGAAACTGCACATGCAGAATATTTACTCCCAAGATGAATGAACACATGATCCTTTCCTTCCCAGACTCCCAGTACATACTGTGATTTGTATTTGCATTCATGACCTGCAACATGTAGTGTGCAAGAAAAAAAAACAATCAGAGAGCTTGTACTGCAGATGTGGGAAGGAAAAAGTGACAATCTTGACATGCTATGTTTCCTAAATTGCATATCTGATTTATGATTCATTTGCACCACTGTAGTCCTTACATTTTTCCTAACAAAAAAGTCCTATTTATCTAATTTTGAAGTCATATTTCCATGCAGACATAGATCGCCTATATTAAACTGAAAAATAACAAAACTAGCACAGTTAAAATGCTTATGAGTTTTGCGAAAACAACATAACTCTTTAACCAAAAAAACGCATGCATTCAACTCAAAAGGCATGTATTGAATATCATTGGTTTGTGTGAGCCTACTTTAACACCAAGCAGTCAAGCTCAAGCACCAAGCAGAACCGACACAACCTAATTTTGTACGCAGCTAATCCAACTCAACACATTACAATAAGCAATTTTTGGAACGTAATAAGCAGTTTATTTAGAAGTTATAAGCACATTAAAATATGGACAAAAAGCATTTTCAACCATAAAAAGGAATTATTATCCAACCATGCACAAAATATGAAGATGCCATTCCAATGATGAGCTATTGCAACCGATCTGCTACTGTCAAACTTCCGAACTAAATTAAGAAACAAACTAGCGTAATGTAGCTGGACGAACAGAAAACAAAGACATAGGGACTGCACAACAATCTTATCAAGAAAGCCAATCAAAGCCACTATGGGAATACAGATCAAAGGGGGCTAAACAATTACTTAACACCTCAAAAAATGCATGTCACGACAGCTCATAAACCGAACTACCTCAGCATGTAGAAGAATTTGATTTCAAATTTACAGATGCAGTAACAACAAAACTATTCTGATTTACTCTGTTACTACTCTGTATAATACTCTAAAAATTGAATTCAAAATATAATGTAGTAAAAAGCAATTTATGATAATCTAGTAAACACTTTATGATAATACAAAATCAAATTATGACAATCACATTTGCAATTTTAAAAATAAAATAGAAAAAGTAGTTATCACGTTAAGGTAAGAGGTCTCTGTAAAAAAGAAGCATGTGTAGCATCATTTTTCAGGATTGATAACTGCAAAAAAAAAGTAATAGAACTCTATTTAATTGAATTATTTACAATACTTAATTTCGCAGTTCTGTTAATCAAATTAGAACATGAAAACATAGAAAAGATTTACTGCAGGAAGCAGCACTTCTACAAACCAGCACTAACGCTGCTAGAGCAGAACCTGGAAACTAATTAGGATGTTAATATAACTATGTGTGAGCAATGAATGGGGTGGGGGTGCAGAAAGCTGTAAAAAAGTTACTACAATTACTTTAATAATTTAATTCTAAGCACTCTGAATGGTTTTCCCCTGACGTAACTAATATATGTTTGTAACAAATGAACCATAGCATACCATGTGAGACCATCTATTCCCACCAATACGAGTTTTTTTTGTAAAAAGAAACATATACAAATGAGTACCTAGATGTTTGATTACTAGCAGTTGGTGCCAAATCTTCTTGTAACACACAGGTAATCCACAAGAAACCACAACACATCAGATTGCAGATAAGTAAAGTAGAAAACAAAGGCAAAGACAAGAAAGAGTAGCATGCACTTTATCACTTACAAAAAAACTGGATCATCGAATCGGCGAAGGAGTAATGACTCACCTCAGAGGCTCAAATGAGAGATATCACCATGCTGAGGCAGAAAAAGGATCCCAAAAAAACAACAGCAGCTCCTCTGCACCACCCAATATGAGAAAAAAAATCCCTTGAGCCTGAAAACTGAAAACACAAACTAAAATGTCAATTATATCACAGAAAGCTAAAGCGTTCCCTTGAACAGCTCACGCAACACCTACTTATCCCTGCCACGGTGGTCGGTAGCATTTTTGTTTAGAAAAAAATTGCACATTTATAATAAACTTAAAGCAACTTAGAACTATGGGGAAAAAATAAAAACATGAATTCAAAAACATGGTTTCCCACAGAAAAAGGGCATAATAGAGATAAAATCCCCGTTCATGTAGAACTTTACCTCAGTCCTAGTGTCATACAGTCTAATATTCGACCTCTATCCTAGTGATGTATTGATGCTCTCCAAATAGAGAGGATTAGCAGATTGGTGTCACTCCAGATTGGTGTAACTCCAATTGTTACCCATGACATAGCTGCTGCTAGTGACACCCAGATTGCTAGTGCTGATGCTGCTAGCAACCAGACACATGGTGCTATTGTTGGTAACACTGAAAATTTTGAGGAAAAACAAAGAAAGTTCATCTAGGTGTCTGCCATGGTTGTAAATAGAGTCCATTTTAATATTCCAACTGGGATCAGTTTGGAAGAAACTGCTATATTGCAAGGTGATAAGAAATATATGATATAGTATGCAATTTATGATAGTCTCATACGCAACTTATGATCATCACATACGCAATTTTTCAGCTTATTCTTGTAAAAACCCTCATACATGTACATATCTTATCAGCTTGACATAATAAAAAAAAGACTACTGCAAATCAGGCTCAAAGTTTTCCCACATATGCAAATACCTATATATGCAATAGGGAAGAGAGTTATTATCACCTCTATGGCAGTGGAAAATGTTCTACAACGCGTGTCTGTAGGTGAAGGTCAACCTGCAAGGCAATAAAGCTGCGGCGTTACAGGGCTGTATAAATAGTACTATTTGATGAACAAAAATACCAAAAAGTGATCAGTACTGAGATTCTACAACCCTATCTGGTTGCCTCTAGAAAATGCCTAGCCGCAGTGCCGATCACGCCTAAGCAACAGCGAATGGAATATGTTCCAAACTTTTAGCAAGCCATTGACCAAAAATGAACTGAACTGCTACTTAATTTCTTCAGCATGCCTAAGCTACAGCGTGAAGTAAACAAACATGTCGCGTAATGTGGGGCATGGTGGCATGCGGCACGGTGGAGGCAAGAACTAAACATACCGTGCTTATAACACAACCAAAAATCAAAAAAATAATGATGGCAGTGACGAACTGATAAAATAACGCATGCAATTGCTATCCATAAAACTATACTCTTTAAATCTAATGAAACTAACTATTAACTTCCACTACTAAAAACAAAGATGACGGCTATATTAATCGCTTCTTAGAAGGCATCCTGCATATGGAAACAACTACCAATTTACCACACGTATCAATTCTATAGCAACCCTGAAACCTAACACATTCAGAAGACAATATCGATTGCTCTAAAAACACATCAAGAGTGTGAGGCCTATTCACTGAATCGAGTGACAAATGCGCAATAAACTATTTCGATTTGAATTAAAAACAGGACTGATGCCTACAAAAAATCCTATCCTGCAAAAAATGCTCTAATCAGGACTTGCGTCCATGTAAGCACATACATCAATTCGATTTCGAATGCAAAAGCCACAAACTCCAGGACGAATGATTTCTCACCTTCATGTGCGCCCCCTCCTCCACCGCTAATTGAAACACATATCGTAACTGTCAAAAAATTCCACCAGAAATGAACCCCCCAAAAAGTTAGTACACTTCAAAATTACAATGAAGATTGACGAAATCCATAGAAACAACTCACCTCCAGGGGGAGATGTGGTCGTCGGCGTTCACAGGAGCGCCGTCCTCACCGGCCACTCTGCCATAGCTCGCCCGAGGATGCCGCCTCAATGGCCCGCTCGTAGGGGCTCACCCGGACCGCCGTCCTCGCTAGGGGGGGGGGGGGGGGGGAGCTCGCCACCGAGGTATCCGACTCGCTTCGATCCGCCACTCCCGGGCGTGCATGTCGTCGAGCGGGCTCGAGACGCCTCCCGTACTGCGAGGAGTTGGGTTTGAGGTGCCTCATCGACGGCAAGCGACGGGCGCGAGCCCGAGCTTCCTCCCGGCGATGAAACCCTAGCAGCGAAGCGAGAGAGATGGAAGGAGGAGAAAATGAATGGAGGATAGATGGGGAGCGTTGTGGATAGACGAGAGGGCGAGGGGATGTGGAGAGTGTGCGTTAATGCATGGGTCCCACCATGTGGGTGAGTCAGCGGCAGGATTCTGAGCCTAGAGACGGTGGATAGCGCGAGCCGTTTCGAGTAACGAAATTACGGCCGGTTGTATTCTAGTCATTACCTTTTTATTTTAGCTACTAATCCTGGATTGTGTATTAACAAAGTTTTTTTTCTACCTTTGCTTTTGCCTGTGGACAGGCACCAACCATTGGAGAAAGATCTGGAGCTAGGTGGCGTTGTTCAGTAATCAGCTTCAGCCTCAACACGAGAAAATGCTTGACGTGGCGCTGTTTAGGAATCAGCTTCAGCTTCAGCCTCAACACGAGAAAATGCTTGACCTCGTAGCTATTGTATGCCCTTCAATCGCTAACATATTTGTGTATAGAAAAGTATTGTTTCTATAAAAGCGTGTATAGAGATAAAAATAAACCGTCACGGTTTTTTAGGTGTATAGATATAGAAATAAACTAACAAGATTCCATGTATTTATCGTCCCAGGAAAAGCGTGTTTAGATTGAGAAAAATGGTAAAAAGTATAGGAAAGTATTGTTTCTATGAAAACGTGTATAGAGATAAAAATAAACTGTCACGGTTCTTTAGATGTATAGAGATAGAAATAACTAACAAGGTTCCATGTATTTATCGTCCTTAGCTTCCAACCTCCACGTGGCTCATCGGCAATGGAACGCGCCGCTGTCGCCTCCTTGATCTTTGTTGCGCTCGTACTCATCTGCCACAGCCACGCTCTCCGGCCGGCCACCCCCCCCCCCCCCCCCCCCCCAAAAAAAAAAAAAAAAACTTCACAAAAATTGCTAACGCATGGTTGCATTTCAGACTTTGATTGGAACATAGAATAGACAAAGCTCACTGCATATGAACATATTGTGTCATGCACCATATAAACAAGCGACTAACCTTGGGCCATTACGATTTCTTCCTACCGTAGGCACTAGGCACGTCAATCATAGTGGGCAAGTGACTTCAAGATGGACCTGCGCTCACGCAGGAAGGCAAGCAGCCAGAGTAAGAAACAGTGAGGAGCACCGCTGCCGCTGCACGTCCGTGTGAGGCATAGTGCCAGCTATGCTGCAGGGCATGCTGGCGCCGATTCCCGGCATGAACATGCGCATCTCTATGTTTTGAGTTATAAATAAATTTATACATAGTGCTTGTGAAAAATCTAGTGCTAAATAGAGAAAAATTGCATAATTTTTTGAAAACTTGCACTTCCATACATATGGGGATCACGTGATCCCGGCCCCCTTTTGATTACTTCTCAGTTCCGCCACTGGCCGTCGCCCGCCACGGTGGTGCCAATACGCGCCGCTGCCCCGTAACGTAGGCGCCTAGGCAGCGCTGCCAGCCTGGCATGCCCAGAAGGCCCGAACAAAATAGGCCCTAAATGCTGATTCCGGGTCAAATTATTAATTATGCAATATACATCATACATTCGTTGATTAACATTACCAGGCAAAAAAAACGCTCTAAAACTCGGCGAATTCATCAACAACAGTTTGAATACATATCAAAGGCAACATCACGGGCGGATCACCATGAACACTACTGTAGATTAGTATAAACCTCCTCGATCTGGTATCTTAATCAACTCCACCTCACCATCTTCATTTGATTCTTCAGCATCCTGCCCAAGTGGAGTAGTGGCTGGCTTTTCATACTTGGCTGGATTCATATACTTGGAGATTCTGCTAGGACAATAGTAGATGACATCGACACCGTGGTATCTTCGGATGCCAAAGTAAGCTGCAGACTGCAGCCTGCCTCCATTCTTCATGTCAACAGCAAGGACCCATGCCCTCGGGTGACTGAACTTCTCCCTGGCCACCAAGTAAACAACACCTTCACCACTGATGCAGGGAGAGGGCTGGTACATCGACAGGTTCTGCAGGTCTCGCCTCTCTTCATCATCCGGCCGTCGTCCACGCAGCAGCAATCCAGTGTCCTCCAGCACCCGTGAAACCGCCGGGTCGATCGCAATGCCGGAAGCTCTCACCACGGATTCCTTGCGCCAATCCTCCATGGAGCTGCTCATCTTCGTGTTGCTCATCAATCCTGTGACTTCGTCGATTTCCTGAACATATTTCTCGGTGATCTCCAAGTGAACAAAATTCAGACATCCCTTGTCTCTGACGAAGGCGATGCCGCGGCGCTGCGCGCGCGGGGTTTCCCAGCTCCATCCCCCACCCATTGTTGTATCCCATCTCCACCAGCGGCAAGGGGAGCGGCACGCCGCGGAGGGAGGATTTTGGGTCGAGCACGTCGCAGAGCAGGACGCCCCGCCACAGGTCGGCCCAGCCCATGGTCCCGCCCTCGCCGCCGATGGTGACCGCCGCGGTCGTGCGGTGGTGGAGAATCCGGCCGCAGTTCCTCGGGATCCTCACCGGGAAATCCTCCTGCGGCGCCTCCACCGACAGCGTCCTGCTGATCCATCCTGCCGAGGTGTCGGAGTGGAACAGATGGAGCTCGAACTGGTGTTCGTGCCGGTGAAATTCAGCGCGGCGACGGTGTAATTGCCGCCTGGGCGAGGGAGGAGGCCGACGCCGCCGTAGCAGGAGAGGTGAGGGTGCGGGCGGCGGAGGAGGTGGAGCGATGGACGGGATGGGTCGGCGCGGTAGACGAAGAAGTCGTAGTCCTTGCCGCAGGGGGGCAGTGGGCTGCGCACCATGTTGACGCCGAGGAGGAGGAGGTCGTCGGCGGAGCAGAGGATGTCGGGGGCCACGGAGGCGTTGAGGTCGGAGCTGTGGACGAAGAGCGTCGAGGGATGAGGAGGGCGCCTGAGGAGGAAGGAGACGCGGATCGGCATCTCGTTCCGGGTGCGGTCTTCGGCGGCGGTGGTGCTGCTGCTGTGGATGCCGATCACGGCCTCCGTGTCGAGGAGCACGCGCGCCGGACGCCGGGATCCTCGGCGAGGGCGGCGGTGGCGGCGGGAGGAAGATGGCTCCGCGGTGGCCGGCATGGTGATCCAGTTGGAAGGAGACGGTGGCCGACGGCCCTCGTGTGGCTGGGTGCGGCCGCCGGCGGGGTGGGATCACCTCTGCTCGGTGGAGGGGAAAGGAGGGAATGGTAAAATGGCGGCGCCGGAACCGGCGGAAGTAGTAGATGCTGGATGGGCTGCATTTCACATGGGCTGAAAGTGGAAGGCCCATACAGCAGATAGGCTTGGCCCGCTAGGAAGTTGCTGGACCGAGCCTAGTGTCACCGCACATCGCTGGCCCAACGGCCCACATCTGCTCATCGTCTTCTCCGCCGCTTGCTCGCTTCCCCTCCTCTCCCGAATTCCAAAAAGGTTCTCCATCTCCCCGCCCAAATCCCGCGCGCCCCGCGCCCCAATCCGGCAAATCCCCCATTCCCCAACCCTTCGCGGAGCTTCTCGGAGGCATCCGATGTCCGTGCCGCCGCCGGCCCAGGCTCCTCCCCTCGCCGTCGACGACTTCTACGATGACGACGTAAGCTCCCCGCGACCCCTCTCCTCCCCTCCTCGCGCGTTCCCCGCTCACGCAACCCTAACCGCAGGGCTTCGACTGGGAGGCCGCCGTTCTGGAGATCGACGAGGCCTGCGCCCGGGCACAGGCCTCCGCCTCCGCCCCGCCCCCGGCGCCGGTGAATCATCAGCTGCCGCCGCGGCCCCAGGCGACGGCGCCGCTTCACAGGCCACCACCAGCGCCGGCGGCAGGCGGCGGCACGGCGAGGCAGTCGACGCTGGACCGCTTCGTCAGCTCCTCCACTAAGAGGATGCAGGAGAAAGTGGGGCCCGCGCCCGCGCCGGCCCCCGCGACGGCGGCCGGGGTGGGGACGAATGGCGGGGGCGTGGGGCGGCCAGGTGTCGGCGCGGGAGAGGGGTGCTCGCGGCAGGCGGGGGAGAAGGCTGTGGAGGACCGCTTCATGGAGTCCTTCACCAGGAGGCAGCGGGAGAAGGAGAGGGCCGCGCCCGCGGCGGCAGCACCGGCTGGTGGCCGGAAGCGCCCTGCGGCCCGCGCCAGCAAGGGATGCCTGCCGCGGGCCAATGTGGAGGTCGAGTTCGATCCCTGCGCAGTGGCCCTGGACCACGAGGCGGTGCAGACGTGGATCTATCCAAGTGAGAGCTCTGGACTTCTGCATTTGGCCAATAACTTTGTTCTTTGTTATGCTTGCATGCTGAACCTGGGGTTCGGCTTATGGGTGGAGCCGCATTGAAAAGACACATTCGTTTAGTGAATATACTAGGGCTTTATTACTTGACATTGGCATGCATCTCGCTTGTTAACAATCCCATCAGTGCTTGCTGGTACTGAACACCAAATGATTGGAGAACCTGACTCTAAACTGAACTCAAAGTTACTCTTGAGCAGCCACATCAGTAAGACGATAACAGTAGGAAATCAAACAAAGAGTAAGACATCTAGCATAAGTAGTTTAGCTTCCTGGAGCAGTAATGTGGACTAGTTCAACTATTCAAGTGAGCGGTAATTTTTTTATTTGTGCAATTGGATTACATGTTCCGCTACATAAATAAAAAAGATGATACTTGACTGTGTATGCTTGTTAGGTATGTTCAACCTAGCATTTCTTACATAAGCCTAGCAAGCACTCGCAAGTGTCAGTAGATTTCAAATTTGTTTGTTGCTTACGTTGTTAATTCTATAGCCAATGAAAATACCAAGCAACCTGATACCTTTATTTTCCTTCATAGAAACAGCTAATTTTGCTGTGTGTTTAGTATAGCCTGGAATGGATATATGAATTTAATGATGGCTGAACTGCAAATTTTTTATTCGCAACAATTCTAATTTTTATAGCTTGCTTATGTATATGGAGAAATCTTTGATTTTGTCGCAGATGACTGCCTAAACACCATGGGAAACCCCCAAATTTCAACATGGATGCACATAGTTTCATCCCACAGATACAAATAACTAAATGATGAGATCAATCACCTTTGAAAATAGCCTATGAAAAAATCCTGTCCAAGGTTCCATTTTCTTTTGTTTATAGCCCAATTCTTCTAGAACCATGTTTGCTCTGTACAAAATCAAAGATTTGTAATTTTTTTCTTTTTTATGTTTTGCAGCTAATGTAGATATCCGAGAATACCAGAAACATATGGTTGAAAAGGCTCTATTTACCAATACATTAATAGCTTTGCCGACTGGACTTGGCAAAACTTTTATTGCTGCTGTAGTGATGTACAACTACTTTCGATGGTTTCCTGAAGGTACTGTTTTGTTTTTGCATTGTATCCGTTTACCTCTCCGATATTGTACTTTATGAACTCTCACAGAAAGTAAGTGCTGAGAGGTTGTTCTCATAAATGGGAATTTAGGAAAAATAATATTTGCTGCCCCTTCGCGTCCTCTTGTTACGCAGCAAATTAAGGCATGTCACAATATGGTGGGAATACCGCAGGTACTATAATAATTTTGTAGTTGGTGATTTTATTTTTATATATAAATATTTTTGTTTGCTTGGATTTTTCTGCGCCCCCATGCTGGTACCTATTTTCAGGAGTGGACAATAGATTTGAGAGGGGATCGAAACCCTTCCCGTCGATCAATTCACTGGAAGTCAAAGAGAGTGTTCTTTGTCACTCCACAAATTCTTCAGAATGATATAAAATCTGGTGATTATCTCTGATCATTCCTGACAATCTTTATTAATCTTCTTTGATTGTTCTTACTAATACATCTTGCCATCAATTGAAGATCCATTCGATGTTTTATAATGCTAACTTAACATAAACTTACTTTTGAAATCAACATCAAGTTATCTTTGGACTGGCCACTTAAGAACTACTCCACCTGCAGTCAAATTTTCTGTTTCATGTTCATGGTTCATACTTTTATCATGCATTTAACGCTTGCTATTAATTCTTCTGAATTTTGGCATTTTGAATTTTGTGTTAACAGGTATATGCAATGTAAAGCAAATAGTTTGCTTGGTAATAGACGAAGCCCATCGCGCCTCAGGAAATTATGCTTACTGCATTGCTATTCAAGAGGCATGTTTCTAGTACTGCACTCATTTGTTTAGGTTTACAATCCTATTTTTAATCTGCATTTTCCTCCATTTTGAACTCATTTGATCGGTAAAATAGTTGTTTGAATGCTGTGCAACTTGGGTTGACCAATCTTTATTTTCACGTCCACAGTTGTTGGCAGCTCGTGTTCCTTTAAGGATTTTAGCTCTAACTGCTACACCAGGATGTAAGTCTCTGTACATTAAAATAAACTTACTTGCCCAAACATGGGGCATCATCTGAATTTTCGATTTTATCCTGCACGTGGTTCAGCCAAGCATGCAAGTATTCAAAGTGTTATAAACAATTTGTGCATTTCGGAGTTGATTTATTGCGACGAAGAGGATTCTTTAGTGAAGCAATACGTTAACACACGCGAAGTTGAAGTTGTGACGGTATGCATGAGCTTTGGTGACTAAATAGGTAATACACTGTTCTTCTGCGGTGTAAAAGTCACTTGTTCCAGTGTAGGTCCCTGTTGGAAGCGATGTAGCTCAAGTCGATGATATGCTTTTGGATATCATGCGGCCACGTCTTAATCGGTTACGTGATGCTGGTGTGATTGATCATCGTGATTATGCAAAAGTACGTTTCTTATTACTTTAAATGACACTCATTATGCTACATGGATTTCCATTATAGGTCAATAATTCACCCACCTCCTGGCTGATGATTATTTGTTGCTCACATGATTTCTCCAGTGGACCCCATTTGAACTTCTGAAATATAAGGAGAAATTCAAGGAAGCACCCCCACCAAACATCCGTGAAGTGGAGAGAGGTGAAATTGAAAGGTCCTTCGTAGCTCTTGGGTCACTTCTTCACATGAGGAAGTTGCTTTGTAGCCATGGAATCAAACAAGCATTTCAGTTTCTTGAACAGAAGTTGGATGACGGGTATTATCCGCACACATTTTTGCTACACAACTGTGCTTTTGTATGAAGTGATGCATAAGTAGGCTCATAAATATGTAGCACGTGGGGAATTCTCTTTGTAAGGCTGTATGGAAATTCTTGACAGACTTCTCGATGTATGGCATATTGTTGACAGCATTAGTGTGATTTTGGTGTAGGATGATTCAGTGCAACTCAGTCACATTTGGGCTGTCTAGAGTGTTATATAATTTTGCCAGATATCAGTGTTTACCAGTGACTAGTCGCCATATGTTGTTTGCTGTTGTTATATATTTTAGTATTATTTGTTATCTTATGTTGTTTGGAGTTGGAAATTCTAGTTGCCAGAAATAGATCACTTTTAAAGAAAACCACACAGTTAACACCGGGAATCAGGGAGAAAAATAGAGAGCTGTATTTTACCTCGTTTGTTCCATGCACTTCTGAAATTATATGCATAATGTGTGTCATTTGTATAAATTTATAATAAGCATCTAGTTATGAAATAAACTCTGCCTATACAGTTCAACTGCACAGATTCTTTCTGAAATAATTGGACCTAAAATTTGACATCCAGTTGAATTTCTGAATGGTTGCTCGATATTGGGAGGTTGTAGTGACCGTTTAGGAAACCTGATTATTCCATAATTTGATACTCTGAGATTATTGGAGCTTGTTAATATCAAACTTGTTTCCTCATCAATCAACAGAATTATGATTGTGATGCTTAAGGAGTTGATACCTGTTCTTGTTTATGCATTTAGTTTTGCAAGCAAGCTTTATCTATGTTCAAATTTAGCAATATTCTTGTTTATTAAAGGTCATTAAATTTGATGCGCAAGTCTGAGCTCTTCTGGCAAATGAAAGAAAAGATGAAGCTTGTTTCGTCTCAAGGTTCGACTCCAAAAATACAGGAACTGATAAAGCAGATGGATGATTACCTCAGTAAGTGGCCTACTTTCCAGATGTTGTGTCCTCTGAATTCAATGATGTGTGAGTAGATGTTCAATGGATAGAAACATTTGTGAGGTCAACTAATAGCTCTGTCTGACATCACAAAATATGTAACTTAATGATGGGGGCTGCTTTTCTATGGGTTTTCTGTGTGTGACAATAGTTGTTCTGTTTATTTGTTAATTGTAGACAGTTTCAAAAAAATGCTTAGGTAGGCTATCAGGATGTGCCTAGGTGTTTCTAGATGTTTATATCTTTTCCAAGCAGCTATACTAATGTCATGTTAAATAGAGAAAATTTGACATTAAACCATGAACTTGACATTATCATGTATGATTTTTTTTTTTTTGAAATAAGATTACCATGTATGATGTATCCATGAGTTCCATGGCCATGACTCATCTTCCCATATCTCCAAATTGTCCCACTTTCATACATAGATCAAGACCTAAACCACTCCAGGCAGGAAAGTGCCTAGACAAAGCAGTGCCTAGGACTGCATTTGAAACAGAGGTTTTAAGGCTGGTATACTGTTCTGTAGCAAAGTAATCTTAAGTTTATTAGATTTGACTGTTCAGTTTGCAATTTATCAGAATATTTCATGGTACTATTCTGGCAAATGTGGAATTATGTCATCTGTTTTGAGCGGACATGCCAATGCACCATACCCGCCATTGATTTATATGTCTCCTACGAATCCAATTCATGCCACCAAGAAATCCAACTGCTGATTAGCCTCAACTGAACTTATGCACAGTTTATTTAAGTTCACATGTTACAGTGAACGGCATATGTACTGATTGATCTTGATACAGATGAGAATGATTCGAAGAACTCAAGGATTATTATATTTTCCCATTTCCGGGGAAGTGTCAAGTAAGAATCAAACCTTTTAACCTAGTCTTGGTTCCTACTACTAAGTAATTTCTTCTAGCATTTTTATTCTTGTTCTGGCATTTGCTAGTGAACTCTGAACTATCTTATGATTGAAGCAATGATTCATATTTATTGAATTTTGTTTGCTTTCATTTGCGAGTTGGGTCATAACTGTAAATGAATCTCACTCTTGTCTTTGGCAAAGTCCTGTAATCTTCAATAAGTACACAAAGTTGTTTCTTTTTTGGCAATCCTTACATACCATGGCTGGAAAACATTGTAGTACTTTTGTTGTCTGTTCCTCAGTTTTTAATAAAGGTTGAATGTTTTGGTGATTGCTCTGTGATGCAGTGAAATCTGTTGCTCGCTACAAAATTTTGGCGATAAACGTATCAGACCTGTCAAATTCATTGGCCAAAGTTCTGCAGGTATGGGGATATTTACTCATTATGTACAAAATCATTGTGCTTTTGCAAAAGTAGGACTTGCAAATATATTTTTGCTAGTTCTGATTAGTTGCTGTTTCACTCAATCCAGTCATAAGACCATGTTCTAAGTGTTGACATGATCTCCAAAATGTGACTTTGATCAGTATTTTCTATTGTAGCACATGTAAAATATGATAGCTTTATAACATTATGAAAGTAAATTCAGAACAAAACTACATGCTCCTTATGTGATCATCATGTTTATACTTTCTAATAAAAGTTCTGAAAACTTATTAGTGACTATACTTTCAATATCTTGAGTGCATGTATGTCCAAAACCGCATGTACTTGGATTGAAGGTAGTACTATATTACAAAGATTACTTGTGTTATACTGTTATGTAAGTATTTTTACTGCAACATGTGGTTGGAAGGACTGCATTCAGTTGAATCAAGCGATACCCCTAATATCCTTTGTCTAGGCACTTCTACCACAGAAATCTCTACAAAATGTGGGGCATTTGAAAATGCAGAAGATGAATCATGAACTGTGATTTCACATTACTTAATTCAGAACTTTTGTCTTTGATAGGTAAACAGTTGAAGGGGCAAACCCAAAAAACTCAACAAGCTATTCTGCAGGTATCAGACAAACAATAGCGCCTGCCGTTCTTGACTTGCATTATTTTTGCCATCTCATCTTCTAGATCTTTTACAGAAATTTCGAAATGGAGTATATAACGTTTTGGTGGCAACATCAATTGGTGAGGAAGGACTAGATATTATTGAGGTTGATCTTGTAATCTGTTTTGATGCCAATGTCTCGCCATTAAGGATGATTCAACGGATGGGAAGAACCGGGAGAAAGCATGAAGGGAAAGTTGATATCCTTTTGTGGTTATGATGAGATACAGAAAGTTTAAATGCAAAAGTTAAATTTCTAACATGTTTCCCTCTTAGGCATTTGCTACCTTAACTGCTCATACTGGTTTTGGCTTGTGAAGGACAGGAGTTGAGTGGGTACGAAAAAAAACAAAAAGATAGTCGAACCATGAGGATGCTATTAAGTAAAAGTGAGAGATTCGAGTACCATGCTAGTCCTAGGATGGTAATTTTATATAAGCTACTTGTTTTCAAAAAAAAAATGTTTTTTTTCTGAAATGCTAATTTCACTGTCCATGTTAACAGGTTCCACATGTCTATAAACCAGAAGTTAAGTGTGTTAAGTTGACAATAGACAAGTATATTCCTAGCTCAAACAAAATGAGGGTTGCTGTAAAAGAAGCATCACCAATTCTGTGCAAGATGTCAGAGGCGGATGGCCAATTGGTTGCTCAATTCTTTGGTGCGGGCAAAGAAGATGTTTGGAGGCCATCCCTTGTTGCATTTCCTAGATCCCAGCTTTATCCAAGCCTTGTATTCAAAGTCCCACACTCGTCCCGGACAACGTATATGCTAACTGATGCTATACAACAACTTCAAGATCCATCTTTTTTTAGGACAAAGGTAGATTCATTGATGATCTCTGTGGATTTTTTCAGTTGTTTTTCTATATAATTTGGGAATGGAAAAAGGTCATTTATTGATACTGTTGCTTCTGAACACTTATTCAGTGTGAAAAAACTTTGCAAGAACCTACTGATGCTGCAGCTGTGAAGGGCCAGGAACATGAAGGTACAAACACCAGTCATGTTCTTTCCTTGATTGATCTGGGTGAATTTTTTCAGCTGTTTAGTTTGTAATCCTGATTTCTGAGCACTATAAGCTTCTATTAGTTTTTTTTCCCCTGAATTTTATATGAAATTGTCTCTGGGCTTATGGCTGTTCATTTCTTCAATGATTCGACTTCTATTCGTCAATTTCATTACTACAAGCCTTGAGTTTCAAATTTGCTTCAGTTTAATTGGTGAATGGCATTGTTAACCATCTTTAGGTTTCTATGCTGCTAATGGAAATGAGGCAATGCCTCATGAATGTGACGGCCCAGAAATCTCACCCAGAGTAGTGCAGAATGTGACAGGTTCTCCAGTTAAGAAGTATCCCATTCACTCTTTCTTCAGTGGTGATCATGTAATCGTGGATGCGGAAGGCAATGTTTCAATTACTTTTGTACCAGTGCTGCCTCGGACATCTGCATTCCATAAGGACACAAAGAATGCAGGTTGGCATAATAAAAACCAGAACAATGCAGCACCTTATAGATCAGTGGCAGATGTAAGTTGGACAACAGTTGAATTTGTTTGCCCTGTTTCTAATTCAGCTAAACATTTTAATAATTTATCAAGCTCAGCTATGCATTCCCCTGAGTATGCTGGGCCATGTGACAATGTTGATGACATTCATGTGCTTGCACCTGTACCACCTAAAACATCGACTAGCCCAAGGGAAAATTTGGACAGTACCTGCAGTACTAAACTGCAGCAGCCCACCAGTTCATATCAGGAAGATATGGAGCTTAGTCCCAGGTTAACACTATATATGGAAGAAGGAATTGTTCCTGAGTCTCCAGTTGTTGAAGTTAGCCACTTCCATCTTCCGACAGATGGAGCTGCATTTGAGCCAAAGTGTGCTTCTCCAGAGTTGGTCCGTGTGGGAGCTCACACCAATTTAGCCAGATGTAAAAGAGGACCGCTGGACTTTGAGAAAAATGGTCAACTGCTTTCTGTTGTCACTGAGCTTAGTGTCTCCGCAAGGCAGAATGTGCTAAATCATACTCAAGCAAAAACAGGAGAGCCAACACAACCTTCAAATGTGAAAACATGCACTCCTACCAAACATATTCCTGCTGAGAATCTGCTGCATGATAGTTTCTCAGGTGATTGTCTCCTTACATCAGGAGGGGATGCATCAGGATCAGTTCCGCAAGCTCCCAAGTACAGAAGGCTATGCAAATACGGTGACAAGGTCAAAAGAGTCTCCATCCCTTTTGATGCCGGTCAACATCATGATAGATTGGAAAAATGTGATATTGCTGCTAGAGCTATGTCAAACCAAATAGAGCATGCTATGGGTGAGCTGAATTTATTTTCTTCGCAAACCTTAAACTCACTTGTTAATATAGTCAATTTGACATCTTTATTATATTTCTTGTTAGATTTCTTGCAGTCATTTGAACCCTTAATATTTACATATTTTGTTATCTTGATAGAATTTTCTGAACCTCCTGACTAGGGAAAGAAGGGAAGGCCAAGCGGCGTCTGGATACCTACATTGATGAGGAAGTCGAGTAAGATTACTAGCTCCTGCAGATTGAAAACTACATTACATATCAGCAAGAAGAAAATCTACTGATGATTCTTCTTGCTATCGTCATACCTTAATTATGTAAAATGTTCACTCTTAGAAGAATTTGCTATCTTATCAACTTCACTCTTGCATTATTGCATTAGGGTGTCTGAAGATGCCGATGTTTCAGAGGATGAGGATGATAATCAGAGTGAAGATAAATATGAAGATAGCTTCATTGATGACGAGGCAACTCCAACTGACGAATTTACCCAAACTGAACAAGGCAGACGAAACAGTGGTGACATGATGGGTATCTACAGGTAATATGAGATCATTACACAAGGCAAAAGGAGTATATCCTATTTAAATTGTTTGTTTGTTGCTATTCTGTTCATGCCATTCAATCTGGCATCAACAAGCACAGAAGTTTTAAATCATTAGTACAGTTCAAAATTACAGCATTGTTTTACAACTGGAGACAAATGGTCTTGTTCAGTTAGATTAATGTAATTTAAGATGCTCAGACTAACATATACATTCTGGCATATTTGCATCGGTAGTTCTGAAATGGCGAGTCTAGTTCATACATTAGTTTTTACTAAACTCAATTTCCGTTTGATGTCTGTGCAGACAATCACTGCTTACTCAGTCCCCAGTAGTTCTACCCTCAAGATACCTCGATGTCCCTGACAATTCTGCTTCTAGGACTGGAAATGCAAGCTGTTCATCAGGGCTTGGGCATAATTCTATTGAAACTCCAAAAGAGCTTCAAGCACATCATACCTTGGACCCAAGTCCATCATACCAACAAAGTTTACTGGGAAGAGCCAGTTTTGTCCAGGATCAATGTGAGACAATTATCGCCAATTGTGAATCATCGACTAAATTGGATTGCAGAAAGAGAAAGCTAAGCTTCCAGCAACCTGCCACGATCCCTGTAATAGACCTTGAACCGGAACCAGCACCAGAAGCATCCTCGCACATTGCCAGCGGAGCCACTGATGCCATTTATTGCGATGATGCTTTCTTTGAGAACCTTGATCTTGACGCAATTGAGGCCGAAGCAACCGAGCGGTGGAGGCAAAAGACTACACAACCGACACAGAAACCGGTGGAAGCCAAGAAGGCGTCAGAGCTTAGCTTTGAGCCTCCGTCATTCGACTTGGGTTTCTGATACCTCTCACTCTCTCAGGATACCATCTAGCTGCAGTGCCTGGTCATCTTGAAGCACGTCGCCACTTGTGTGAGGCAATGAGCTTATCACTCGTGAGCTTTTCTGCAAAGGTTTGAATCTGCATTACATGGAAACGCCACAGGACCTGGTAAGATCTCTGCTGTGATATTTATGGGTGCGCTGGAAGATCGGCTGGAGGTTGATTTTGTATATACATACTGGTGCTAGAAGTGTATTGTGTCGGTACATAATTATACATACCATGTATAGTCTCTCTCCCTGTGTCATGTAAATGTTGTTCGATATATAAGGGTCTGTCTGTATGCAAACACTTGAAAGTTTTGATGTGTCAACGACGATGGCAATGGCACTGTTGTGCAGTATTAGCCACGCTTCCAATGCTGAACCAACTGGTTTTGCATGGACGGGTCATGGCTGCAGCATGATGCCAACGTGCTGTTTGGTTGTGGTTGATAGGACGAGTGGTTGCTACATGGTGCCTGGTTGCTTTCTGAAAACAGGCAATATTTGTGCCAGTCCTGTCGATTTCTGTCGGCCTCAGTTAACGTCCATGGTGTCGTACCCTTCTGTGTGATAATGTGAACACGAAGATTCTGACGACATTGCATTAACTCTAAGCGCGTTTTTTGTAGCGTATTATCGAGGAGAAAAGCTCGCTGTCTGTGTACTCTCAGCAGATGGATGCAGCATGGCAAATTTCTCTGAGGTCTTTATATCTGTTTAGGGATTTGCTAATTGCTCTTTATCTGTTCACGCGGTCTTAGTGCTTATCACTTTCATATAAGCAGTTTGTTCTTTCTACTATAAGATTTATGACTGTGTCTGGTGTCACCAATGCATTTTTTTTTAAGAAAAGAGTTGAGTTATCACCCTAGGATGAAAGTTGAGTGAAATCGGTTATTTTGCCAATCTACAACAATTCACTGGCCATCACAGTCGCATTCACAATGCTGATGCATCGACGTGACATGCAGCAGAGCTGGTATATATGTTTTGGAGGGAGATGCATTTCATTTCAGCGATGTAATGTGAACAAGGAGATTCTGAGCGCAAAATGATAAAAACACACATGAGGAAAAAGACACTAAATTTTGCATATGTAGCGTGCCACCAAGAAAGTTCGTTCTTCCCAGCAGCTTACACCAGCACTGCCTAAAGCGTCGCAATGGCTGCAAGGAACAGACATCGCCGGCGTTATTTTTAATTTCTCGCTGAACAGATCAACGAGCATGTGTGTCTCGGCGTCAGCGACAAAAGTTTTACCAGATGTAGTCTCTTGCTCGTGCCCGACTGGTTTGGATTTTCCTTAAGCCTTAAGCTAGTGTCCCTTCAACTTGAACTTGGGTGCAATTTTTTTTATTAAATATGAATACGTACAAAGATATCTTCTTTCGAGGGGATAATATTATATAAACGATACCTCTTTTCTTAACTGTGTGCGTGTTGTATAGTTTAGTTCAGGTTTGTGCATGCATGATTTCTGTGATTCCTTCGACGCAGATTTATATTAACGCAATCAAAGCTCAAAATGTTAATGGTGTTGAAAAAATAGGAATATAAACAGTATCTACTGGTAACAAAGTATAACGGAAATATTTTTCACAATAATGAAAATTAATGGAAATAATGCGCCAAAGGCAAAATTGATGGCTGGCCAAACGACCAAACCTGGTGAGTGAAAGAAACCTACGGCTGTTGGAGTTAAAAGCTATACCATATTACCAAAATTGCAGAAGACAAGCCATGTTCGATGCAGCATGATACCGGACACGTGCCAGTACTTTCACTCTTTCAGCGATTTATTTGTTGGCATATAATATGTTGGTTGTGTGCACTTGCTGTTGTGTGAGTGTGGTGTGCAAACATGTACTCCCTCCGGTTTAGTAAAAGAAGTCGTTTAGGACAGCGACACGGTCTCCAAAGTACAACTTTGACTTCTTATTTTTATAAAGATATTTATTAAAAGCTAACATATGTATACTTTTATAAAAGTATTTTGCAAGACAAATCTATTCATGTAGTTTTCACATTTCCAAACTCAACGACTTAAAAGTTATTCACGATTTATATTCCCAATGTTTGACTCAAATCTTGTCCAAAACGACTTCCTTTATCGAACCGGAGGGAATATCACCCTTTTAATAAAAAGTATTTCATTATCTTCTAATTGCATTTGCATCCTTATATTAAGGCCTCTTATATGGTGACATAAAAACAGTCATGGCAAGTCCAACTTAGATGACGATATTGCTACTATAATCAAGAATATGACTTTTCATAGCTAACAGCCTAGCACCATAGGTTGCCAAATGTATGAGGGCCACAGGCTATGCCCTAATCTATTCAACAACCTTAACAGTGGTCAGTATACTAATGTAATAGGGCTAGTAGTAGCCAACATTAGCAAGTTAGTTATACTATGTGCCAAATAAGGTGAGGTAGGTTTGATAGGTTGGTAGGCAAAAGCCTTCTAGAACCCAACAAACAAATAGGACCCCAACCTGGTCCCTGGGGTCGTTGGAGGGTGCTCCCAAATGGACAAAACAAAAAAAGAAGCACCCAAAGGTATCTCAAGTTCAATTTGGTGGATTTGTGTTGTACCACTGTTAGGTGACCCATCGATTTTAGCCAGGAATCCGGGCCATTTGTCCTCCAGTCACATGAAAGCTGCTCCTGATTTGTAAGTTCCATTTCAGCTGGGATGGCTGTCAGGGACACATGTGTATAAATATATATACATGTATCTTACTTGTATAGATACGGTCATTGATTACAATTTTTTTATTAGTGTTGAAAGGATACTGTCGTTTACACCTACGAGTAAATTAATTGTTCATTCAGATACTTCGCTTTCTAAAGATTGTACTGTTTATGTAGCATGTATTTGTATTTGGTGATGTAGTGTATTCTTTATTTTTAAAAACGATGTAACAATATATCTTTGTCCTTCAGAAGGATGACACTCCGTCCCGTCCTAATTTGAGGTTGGTCCGTGCTTGCTACAGAGTTGGGGTCGTTTCTTTTTGGGGGCAAAAACCTAACACTCATGTCAGACGACCACTCTTTTCAACAGCAACAATGCAAATGCTGTACAAAACCTTAACGAAGATAGTCCCTCTACACCAAACCATAAATTTCATTTCAGTACTGTGGTAGGTTCAAATCAAATTTCACTTTCAGATTTATCCGTACCTACCTTCTAGAAGTGATAGCCAGTTTTTTTTTGTTGAAATCTGAGTAATTATAGGTTTTATATACGACATGATAAGTATATAATCTACAAAGAGAAGTGCATGTGCAGATATGCTACATGACATTAAAGATTTCTCAAGTGTTTCTTTCAAATGGATATCCATAATTTCTAATTAAGTGGCAGAGGGTTTTCTAGTCTAATTCAGGAATTCCTCAAGAAGAAAAATAAATTAGCAACAAGAACCCCCAACCAACCTTTCCAAATAAAAAAGAAAAAGTTGGCTACTTGAAATGACACTCGGAGATTAACATAATTATGCTAAAAGGCATTGTTTTGTCCATTTTAGAAAATTATAATTTTTAGTGGAATCGCCATTGAGGAATCATGAAAATCTTGTAGCAATACATGTAAGTGTGAAATGCGCTGAGGTCTTTAAATTTTTATTGGATTCTCAACTAGGTCCATAAATCTCAATGCAAGATCGTGGGTCCTTTAACTTTTGAAGTGGTTCACTCGACTTAAAAAGTTTGGACACAACCATCAATTTGAGAGTCCGTGGAAGTTAGTTTTTTTTTTGAACGAACCGCACAAGACAGTGCGTGTTTCATTGATATAGCAGAAAAAAAACACAAGCCTACAACCCTGGAAGGCCATAGCCAGGAAAAGGAAAAGAAACCGAAAATAAAACAAAATTCCAACCGGTTGGATTGGGACGTCAACACGGTCGAAATCACTCCACTATACAACGAAGGCAAAAGCGAGTTAATTTAAGCACGTTATATCACATATGGAGTTGTTAGCCAAGTGGAGCCTTGAACTTTCGCATGAAGTTAGTAACCTAATTACTAAATCAAAATCTGAAAATTATGAACAAGACGAAGTCCCCTGCTGGTGGAATAGATCGACCATCAATAGTACCCGAAGGCGAACGTATAGCCCCACTATATTTTTGAAAAAAAACTATATTACTTAGTACCACTAATTAAGTCTGTGACGGGTTAAATATCTAAATTCTGTACTAATATTAATATAATATTTCTAGCAAATACCTGTTTTATTTGCCATGTCAAAATGATGCTAATTAAATCCACGCCAGATATTTGACACGACGCCCCTAAAACGCCAACAACAAAAGACAAACAAAAATTAAACACAAGGAAAGTGACATCGATTACCTAGAAAAAGAAGACAATGACAGTATCCCTAACCGGGCGTGGATTAATATAACATGATGAGAGCTAGTCAGGGCTACCAAAAATAAACTTGAAACGACTGACAAGATCTGCACACCAAACACGCGGAGAAAAACGGTGCTGTTTCCCGCGACCGCTTTCGATTTGACAGGCCGGCCGCGGTTCGATTAAGGCCGTGTTTAGTTCTCGAAAACTTTTCGGTGAAAAGATTTCGGGTTATGATTTTATCAATTTAGGAGTAGTAAATGTAGACGAAAAAGGTGGAAAGTTATATGGATAGGTTGGAAATCTCGAGACGAATCTAACGATGGTAATTAGAGGGTAATTAATCCATAATTAGCAGATGGTTACTGTAGCATTATTATTACAAATCATGGATTAAGTAGGCTCATTAGATACGTCTCGCGATTTACAGCCTATCCATATAAATTTTCACATTTTTCATCTACGTTTAATACTCCATGCATCTAAGATTCTCTTTTGATGTGATGGGTGAAAAGATTTCGTTTTGGAACTAAACAAGGGCTAATTTGAATTGTTTCCAGCAGCAGAAGATCGAATGGTCTCTCTCGCTGTCTCGTCGATGCGATGCGACGACGGCCGTACGGGCGTTGCACCACCGATCGTACGCCTTCTTCTTCTGCTCCGATTTTTTCAGACCTTCTGTTTGACGAGAACGGCCATGGAGGTTGGGAGAAGAGAGACATCGAGATGGAGAAGACGACGTGCCGTACGGACATGACCTGTGCCAATGGGATCGAACGCTTAGCGTGGTCATCACTGGAAGCGTCTCTCTCAATCACGACGATCGGGCTCAACGCCATGTCGCCATTTGATGATTTTAATTACCTCGGAAAATTAGCATGCATGTGGTAGAACTTGGAAGAAGCAGCATGCTGCCTGGATGGACCTCACAATCTACTGCATGACTTGTTGGAGCATCACTCCATATCTCTGTTGCAGCCATGTTAATTAGTCGTCGTTTTAAACGCTGGCGTATACTTGTAGCCTGTTTAATAGATGGTTTTGCACGTTACCTGCTGTAATCATGCATGTACCAAAAAAAAGGTTCTCTTTAAAATACTTAGTTGCTCTGACTGCAAGTATATTTAGGATTGTCGTTTCACGAGCTTTGTAAGCCTTGACCGGCGGTAATATATTTACAGTTTCACGAAGATTGGCAATATAAGGTTGGTGGTAGTTAATTCATTAAAAAAGTATTAGTTTCACGAAGATTGGCAATATAAGGTTGGTGGTAGTAAATTCATTAAAAAAGTATTGTCATAATATGTTTTTATAAGAATGTAATCAACAGGGTACTCAGACTATCATGATATACTCCCTCGAACCCTAAATCAGTCTTTCTCGCTTCCCAAGAAATAAATTTTGCTTAATTTTATATGAAAAATATTAATATTTATGGTACATAATTAGTACTATTGAAAATATCTTTTAGTCTAGTTTTTTAATAAATTTATTTAAAGATACAAATGTTGTACGTATTTTTTACAAATCAAGTCAAACTTGTGGCACACACACCAACGGTGACACCTAATAAGGGACGGAGGGAAGTATATAGGTATGGGTAGTAGAAATGATTTGTTGAAGGCCTATATGTCAAGTAGACTTACATATCCACGGTAAGGTTTAAGTACACAAATTAAGGCAAATTGCTTTTAGATGGCGAATAAGCGTATTATCGACATTTGAAGCTTCCGAATCGATATACAAAATTTCATAGATTGACTTCAATATATTAGGGCTACTCGATGCATCACGGAGAAAAGACGAAACATTATCATTGACTCGTAATACATACAACTCTCTTTGATTAATTAAGACATTATACTTTTCCTAGGTTTTGCTCGTCATTGTTGTTGTATCATATCACAAAGTGTAATGGGCGCAAATCGCTTTTGGATGACGAACCCATTTGCACCAACATTTTTTTCGTCTAAACAATCTGAATGCACGTGTGCTTTAGGCTCCTTCCTAGCACAGATTAGAAACACGGGTGTCATCGGTGTATTAGTCGCCATTCCTACCACTTAATCTCCATGTTATAACTTACAAAAATGGAAGCACGCAATTACCTTTAGCATGCATCTGGTAGAACTTGGAAGAAGCAACATGTTGCCTGGATGGACCTCAATCTACTGCATGACTTGTTGGAGCATCACACTCCATATCTCTGTTGTTGCAGCCACGTTATTAGTCGTCGTTTTAAATTAAACGTTGGCGTATACTTGTAGCCCGTTTAATAAATGGTTTTGCACGTTACCTGCTGTAAGCTGTAATCATGTTTCATGTACAAAACAATGCTCTTTAAATTACTATTTCCTTAGAAAAAACTCTTTAAAATACTTAAGTACTCTGACTCTAAGTATATTTAGGATTGTCATTTCACGAGACTTAATTTGTAAGCCTTGACCAGTAATATATTTACAATTTCAGAAGGATTGACAATATAAGGTTGGTGGTAGTAAATTCATTAAAAATATTGTCATAATATATTCTTTATAAGAATATAATCAACATATATTCGGTCAAAACAAAACAATATAATCAACATGGGTACTCAGACGACTATCATAATATATATAGGTATTGGTAGTAGAAATGTTTTGTTGAAGACCGGCCTATATGTCAAGTAGTCTTATATATCCATGGTAAGGTTTAAGAAGTACACAAATTAAGGCAAGTTGTTTTTAGATGGTGAATAAGCGGATTATCAACATTTGAAGCTTCCGAATCAATATATAAAATTTCACAGATTGATAACATATTAAGACATTATATTTTTCTTAGATTTTGCTCATAATATATACAACTCTTTTTTGTTTAATTAAGACATTATATTTTTCCTAGCTTTTGCTGGTCATTATATTGCTGTATCATTACAAGAAGTGTAATGGGCGCAAATCACTTTCCGATGACGAACCCACTTGCACCAACATTATTATTATTATTTCAATGAAAAGAATCTGAATGCACGCGTGTGTTCTAGCTAGGCTCGTAGCATAGATTAGAAACACGGCCGTGTCATGGGTGTATTAGTCGCCATTCCTACCACTTAATCTCCATGTTCTAACTTACAAAAGTGAAAGCACGCAATTACCTTTAGCATGCATGTGGTAGAACTTGGAAGAAGCAGCATGTTGCCTGGATGGACCTCAATCTACTGCATGACTTGTTGGAGCATCACACTCCATATCTCTGTTGCAGCCACGTTATTAGTCGTTGTTTTAAATTAAACGTTGGCGTATACTTGTAGCCCGTTTAATAAATGGTTTTGCATGTTTCCTGCTGTAAGCTGTAATCATGTTTCATGTACAAAACAATACTCTTTAAAATATTATTTCCTTAGAAAAAAACAAACTCTTTAAAATACTTAACTCTACTCTGACTCTAAGTATATTTAGGACTGTCATTTCACGAGCCTTAATTTGTAAGCCTTGACCAGTAATATATTTACAATTTCAGAAAGATTGGCAATATAAGGTTGGTGGTAGTAAATTCATTAAAAATATTGTCATAATATATTCTTTATAAGAATATAATCAACATATTCGGTCAAAACAAAGCAATATAATCAACATGGGTACTCAGATGACTATCATAATATATATAGGTATTGGTAGTAAAAATGTTTTGTTGAAGACCGGCGTATATGTCAAATAGACTTATATATATCCATGGTAAGGTTTAAGAAGTACACAAATTAAGGCAAGTTGTTTTTATATGGCGAATAAGAGGATTATCAACATTTGAAGCTTCCGAATCAATATATAAAATTTCACAGATTGATTAGAAATTATATTTTTCCTAGGTTTTGCGCATAATACATACAACTCTTTTTTGCTGTATCATCACAAGAAGTGTAACGGGCGTAAATCACTTTTGGATGACGAACCCACTTGCACCAACATTATTATTTTTTTCAATCAAAATAATCTGAATGCACGTGTGTGTGTTCTAGCTAGGCTCGTAGCACGGATTAGAAACACGGCCGTGTCATGGGTGTATTAGTCGCCATCCCTACCACTTAATCTCCATGTTCTAACTTACAAAAATGGAAAGCACGCAATTACCTTTAGACGGGCGAATGCAGCGACGACATTGACAGTTGACACCATTACGTTTTGCATCCAGAGCATGCTAATGAACGAAATCTGAATGCACGTGCCCTAGAAAGTGGAAGCACGGGGAGGAAGAGCACTAGTCAGCACTTGCACCTCTCTAGTCCGGCCCTCTCCACACGTCCTGTCCTATGATTCCAATGCCCTTTTCGCTGCCGTTTTCTACTTCCTATCCGAAATCTTTTCAACCATCACATTAAAAGAGAATCTTTTATGCATGGAGTATTAAATGTAGATGAAAAAGGTGAAAAGCTACATGGATAGACTGTAAATCGCGAGACGAATCTAATGAGCCTACTTAATCCATGATTTGCAACAGTAACGCTACAGTAACCATCCGCTAATTATGGATTAATTACCCTATAATTACCATCGTTAGATTCGTCTCGAGATTTTCAACATATACATATAACTTTTCACCTTTTTCGTCTACATTTACTACTCTTAAATCGATAAAATCAAAACCTGAAATCTTTTCACGAAATCCTTTCACGAACTAAACACGGCCTGCATGCAAGTGCACCACGTACTGCCCCTGTGCCAAGGTTGAAGAAGAAAGCCGGGGCAGGTGGCAGGGGGCCACGTCAGCTACCGGCCGGCATGAAGTCACCGGAGCCGCAGCAGTAGAGGGGTGGTAGTGCCACGGCAACTTTACTTGCAGGAATTTATTGTCTAATCACGACCTAACTAGGCTCATTAGATTCGTCTCGCAAAGTACACTCCATCCATATAATAAGTTATTTTTTTCGACTACATTTAATATGCCATGCATGTGAGGGAACATACTCGAAAAAATTTCGCGAAACCATCTAAACAGGGCCTTTCCAGGATGCATGGCCCGGCACACTTCACTGACTGACACTGCAGCATGCATGTGACGGTAGATATCCTACACCGCTAACTGCATGCTCTCGTGGAAAACAAACTGTTGCCTGGTCAGCCAGAGCCCAGCGTTAACTCCGCAATGACGGCCCTGACCGACCGGACCGGACCGGCGCCCTGGACCCCGGCCATGGCCATGGCCCATGGTCCTCTCTGTTTGTTAGGTTTGGCAGCAGCCAACGGCCACGCTTGGATGGAGCTGGCCGTGCCCTTTCAGCATTCAAGCTTACTGAACAGGAGCTGCCATGAAGATCGTCTTCTCCGTCGGCATGCCATTGGCTTTTGGTGCATCTCGCTAGCCTTCGGCGCCTCCACTCCATGGCCGGTTTGGAATCTAGCCATCTGGGTTTCATCTAGACATACTCCGTACGGTCAAATTCCTGCAAGTAACTAAAACGTTCAGAACTCTCTAATAATGTTAGCAACTCTCCCTAGCTAGTTGCAAGTTTTTTTTTAAAATACTAGGTAAAGGCCCGTGCGATGCTACGGGCATATATTTTTTAAACAAAATAAAATTATTTTAAAAGTTATGGTAAGGACACAACATATACGTTGTGTAAACCATAAATTTCAGTAGCAAAATACATGTTAAAGATGATGGAAAGAAAGTGTATCCAACATGCCAAATGTCTTAAACTTTGATACAAATCTCTAAGAATCACCTAGATAGTGAAATGCTATAATAATTCATGCTTTTCCATTTGCAAGGCTAATGTAGCGTCCAAGATAATCTCGTAGAACTTCAGGTATGTTGCAGACATACAGGTTCTCCTTGTATGTCAATAGGTGTATTAAGAAGCGCTTTCTCAGTTCACGGTCATCCTGCACATACATATATATATAGTTGTATAAAAAACAATTAGCGCTCATGTACTACTATAAGTACGTATCCATGTGCCATGCAGAATACTCACCATGCAAGTTAGTGTTTGTAGCCTTTCACCATCCCATGCACGCATGAAAAGTAGAACATAGTATCCAGATAATTCACTGTGGAAAAAGCAATTGTTATCTTTATTCTATATAAAAAATATCCTCATGAGTATAAGAAAGTTACCTATCTGTTTTTATTTTAACACCATTTGGGATCGTGTGATCCCATAGATAAACATTCTTATTCCACTGGCATGCAATTTTCATGATAGTCCCAAGTATATTGGAAACACGTTGAATTTTGGATGAATATTTTCGGAGTGGCTGCTTACTGAACGAAGGATTTATAGAAACTGGGTCTAGTATAGAGACAACTTCGGCCTTTAGGTCTAGCACAAACAGCATGAATGTGCCAGTAATGGAATTTGAGCATGGAATAAAAATCTGTGACCACATACGTATGCATTAGGATAGGGGAAAACCATAGTCTAAAAATCTGAAAAGGTAAAGGAACATTACCAATCTGCACTTTGAGACATCGTAGTTTCTCCAAGGCCAACTAAGAACCAATTTCGCTAACTGTTGAGCATTGAGCTTTGCACGAAATTGATCGCCCCTTGAGAATTCACAAGCATCCTAGAACGAAAGGTTATTAAAGGCCTAGAAACATGATGACAAGTGACTACATTATATTAAAAATACTCACGCAAAACTTCAAGTCCATGTAGTGCTTCGACACATTTCTGTTAGTTCCTTTCAACATCTGGAGTTCTTCACAAGCAAGTTTCCGTACGGCTAGATTGAAACAATCTACATCCATTTTATGGCCGGTCCTTAATGTTTCTTGGATTTTCTTGAGAGTCAAGGCAATCGGGTAAGGCTTGTTGCTTAGCACCCATTCTTTCCTGTAGAAAGATTGCTTTCATATATTAGCGTGGCAACCTAAGACAAATGATCTTTTAATGACAAAAATGTATGCATAGAGCAACTGTATGGCTTACTCTAATGCCTCATGATGATCGATTGACATGACATAGTTGAAAATCTCGTCTTTTAACTCATGTTGGCTTGTTGGCATGCTGCGAATGAAAAAAGCCTGTGCTTTCATATTTAGCAAAATGGCAGCTAATTTATCCGTGAAAGTCCTGTAGTATGATAGCATCAAAGTTATGGATAATGTCAAAATAATATGAAAACTAAAATACATATGTATGTAGAACAGAGGGGGCTTACTCCAAAGCATTAGCATCAGTGAGTGACTTAATATAATTGCGAAGCATGGGTATTAACTCCTCTTCTCCCATCGGTGTGTTGCTAGTGGAAGATACATTTGGGTTGTCCCTTTTGACAATTTTGGCAGGCCTATCTATAATTTCAATTTCACTTGTACTTCCTCCGTCATTGTTATCATGTTCAGGATCTAGGCATGCTCTCTTCGTATTTAGTTCTGAGTCCCACAATATGGTAATTAATTTTGATCTAAATCTTTCCATATCCTCCTTCATGGTGGTAATTAGGATTAATATTAGATTAGCTTATATATAAATAAGAATTAAACAAATATTGTCATTTCTATAGAAAATACCTGAGTGAAACTGTTAGATAGTTGTGTTCCTGTCCAGTATTCCATGTACTTTATCATGAACAAGCCGCAAGACGAACTAAAGGACAAAAAAGAACTTCATCACAAGATAATAATTAAAAAGAAGAAGGTTATTATCTGTGATAAGAATGATGCAGTGTACCTATCTGTCTGCATTGCCCTTGTGATTTTGTCTATGACAGGCCACTCTGCAATGTTAAGGTCCGGCCAGTCGTGTTTTTTAAGCTCTTTCAGTTTTGCAGCAATGTTTATTTGTCTATGTAGTCCAATTAGCTAATAACCATAGAGTTAGTTAAAAAATTATTAGAAAAAACGAAAAGTACAAAAGTAGTAGTCACTAACAGTTTCTTTAAGATCTGTTCGGCTCATTCCATCGCCTAGTGAATCAAGTACATGTATCTCACACGCTTGAGCATCAACTACTGCTAGGTACCAATGGCACTGTTCAATATTGATAGGGATGAATACCTGAATAAGATGTTGAAGTATTAACAACTGATATTTATTTATATACATATAAGAGTGAGGGGTTGTAAAAGGTTAATTTTTTACCATGTCATGTTCTAGATAATTATCCACTCTTTTCTTGATGGCAGCTGCCTTAGGATTTACTTCATGCACGTCGATCTTGCCATCACGTTTTAAAATGCTAGAAACAAATGTATCCTCTAGGAATACCTTTCCACCTTTCCTGTTACAGAGATGCTCTTCAGCCCTCATAAGATGGATGTATGCACTTAGGACCTATATTTATTACAAGCAGAACAAAGGTTATAATTATATTATAGAGTAATTTCCAGACACAATGTGTTTTTTACAAAGATGTACTTACGCTGCCATTCACGTGACTGGTATCATGAAAAAGGCATTCCAATTGCTCTCTTCTTAAAAACACACCGTCAATGTCCACCAACACTTTGTTTTGTGGTTGCGCTCTGATGTTCTCAATAATATTTTCATCTTCTTTGGTGCAAATATAATCTGCAACAAAACAGTTGTTTAATGAAAGATTGGGAGGACCTTAATAGCAAAAGGAAAGTGACAATTCAGAATCAGTGGAAATAAGTACCATATTTTGACACCTCAACTGTGTAAACCTCATTATGTTGTTTACAGCTCAGTGTCTTCTCAACCCCTTCCAATATCTGAACGTCAAGGATTATGTCAAAGAGCTTGAAATAAAGAGCACAATAAAATAGAAGGTAACCGAATTCAAATAATAAAAAAACAGCAAATGGAAAGCTGAAGTATTTGCAACAATCCTAGCCAGTCCTGAACCTTGCTACACTGTCTAATAATTTCCTAGTCTTGGTACAGTAACAGTGCTTTTAACAACAGAACTCATAGATTTTAAGCAAGATGCCATGAAATTCTAAAACCTTTGGTCATTACAGCATATCAGAAGTGGATGACAAAATTAATTAAAAGGAATAAGCTGCTATGCCTGATTGCCACATGTGCATCATATCCCAAATGTACATAGTCAGGGACATGGAAAAACGTGATACACAACCAAACTGCAAAATCATGGAACATCTATATATAGCATATATACAATGGAGTTTATTCATTCAGTCGATTGCTTTCAGTAACATGGGTTTCGAATCTATCTAATAACAGTTTGTTCTGCATCAAAAGTGAAGGCATATGTGAACAACTTGATGAGGGCGGATTTGAAGGCTTACATTATTGCATCGAGTGAGATAAGTGCCCGCCGAGCCGTAGCAAGCTGCCACTGGCGGATTCGTGTCCACCGGCACAGCGAGTGTATCCGTGGCGAGCTGTTTTCCTTCTTCGATCTGCTTCACTACCGTGTTGTTGTCATCGTCGGCCGCAGCAGCAACCGGCTTCAGCCGCTGAGTGTCTTCATCCGCATCAGTCCCCTGGGGATCGCGCGCGTTGGTTGCCATCTTGTCCGAGGCGCAATGGACGACGTGTACCCCACTGCCAGTGGTGAGTGGCGTCGCTCTAGGCTCCTCAGGCGGTGTGGAGGCTGTGTCGTTACTTGGGCTGTCGGAGCAAGGCAGCAAGCCGTGTAGGCGACGGTAAGCTCCTAAGCTGGTGGAGGGCGAACAGGTACAGGAAGGGGAGAAGCTACCGGTGGTGGGCAAGCCGCAAGCACTGGGAAGACAAGCAGGTCATCCTGCCTGGGGGAGTGGAGGCGTCGTGCAAGGCTCGGGAGTCAAAAGGCATCCCGTGTTCTGTTGCCGAATGAATAGCTGCCGACGGAACGGCCCAATGGAGGTTTGCGCGTGCTACGGTACTGCCATCGGGACGCTAACATGGCTTGATTGCTCCCGTTAGACAGAGTCAGCACAGAATTTGAGCCGTTACACACGCACCCCTGTGCGACTGCGAACGACGGATGAATCCGGCCGGGAGTCAAGAGAGAGAGCAAGACAAGAGCTTTCAGCCCGCCCAAGGCCTCTCATCCCAAGCGCTCGCTCCGATCCGCGGTCGGCCCAGGGTGAGTTCACCAGCAGCTAGCAGGCCATTTTGCTAGCTCAGCAAATTAGTCACGCATAATGTGTAGTTCTACCAAATTCAGAATCTTTTGCAGGTTGGTGTGATGGTGTTCTTAACTGAATGGCCAGTAGTTGCATTTGGTCCGCACGTCACATTTGGTCATAGATGTAAAAGAAACGCAATTATTGCTATACTCCGTATATAGGAAATGAAGCAAATAAAACATCACGTGTTCATCCACACAAAAGCCACTCTCATGTCTCATCACACACCCAAACACATACGGATACAGAACATATAGAATACCAAACAGATATTGAATTACTTGCAGGTGGTACTATCATCTAGCCTGTCGTTGTCCCCTGATTAGTGACTGTGGCTGACTGAAGTACTGCTAGCTACCCAGGCAGTAGTCACCAGATCATAAAGGTTTAAGATATTCAACAGTAACAACCTCTGAATCACTTGAGAAATGAGGACTACATGCACGATAAATAAAGAACTCTTACAGATGCTCCAAGCTGCCTAAAACATTACTACTGACAGTCCTCACTGAAGTTTCAAAAGAGACACCATAGCAAAAGACAGTCACTCCAAGCTCTCCCCAAAACACCCACAGAGAATAGACTCTCCATTCTAAACACCTAAAGCATCACAAAAGACAGTCTTCTTGTGCCAAGAGTACACATTTCTTCATCTACTTTCGAATCATGCAGAGGGCAGCCCATCAGCTCATCTACAAAGCATCACAAAAGACAATCCTCTTGTGCCAAGTACTCTACTGCCAAGAGTACATCAACTCATGCAGAGGGCAGCACACTCAGCTCATTATTGATCCTACAGAAAATTATTTGCATAAAATTAATATATGTAATAAAACAAATCTCAATATACTTAAAACAAAATTTAAAATTACCTCTGCCTTAACCCACGCACCACTGCACTATCCGGATTAAAATAGATCCTACTAAAGTCAGTAGTGTGTAGGCTGCGATCTAATTAAACGAGGACAAAAAATACAATATGTTAAGCACAGATTTATTTACTGGATCATTAAAGAATAATAGCATTTGTGAACTTACCATCGCTCTTTGGACGTAATATTGTGGCGACAACAATAGCACGCTCCTCAGCGCTTTTCATCACGGCACATATATTAGCAGTGAGTAGTCTATCCCATACAACCAATGTGATGATATTGTAGCTACAAAAGCAATTAGGATTTTAGAAGAACGTCCAGAAACTAAAATTCCTTATGCCAATATTAAACTTTGTAATCACCATATATATATACGGACCTGCCATCCATAAGAACAATGTTTATTGTTGGGATGCTTCGATTGTAGAAGTTGTCTTCTTTGAACCCAATACCACTTACGAACAGAGCCATGCCAATAACATCTTCCATTTGAAAAGAGAAACAATTTTTAAACTTTTGTTGCCAATAACATCTACCATATATTAAATTTAGGTGTGCACTCACCAACACATGTATCACTACCAAAGGCGTGCTCCCAGAACTTGTCAATAGGCATAAACAGTGGAAAAAAAGGGATGCATTGCTCATTCACATTTGTCATGTCACTAAGTACAGTAACCGAAGTGAAACGGCACACGAATGGACAATCAGCTAGCATAAACTCTGCATTTCGCTGAGCTGGTTCTGCTGACATGTGCCACACATAATATGCCTTCCCCTCAACAAGTAAGGGCTCTAAACGATCCACCTGGTTGTCCTCTATAATAGCAGCCATTTTCTTACCCTATACCGGACAAAATGAGATTTTGTAACAATATGATATCTTAGATTAAATTTTATGTGCAGCAGCAAGAATTGAATATGCACTTAAGATGTACCTTTTGATCCAGCAAAACAATGTACAGCCTCTTTCTACCAGGAGCGAACACCTCCACATGGAATTTGTGGAACAATCGGACACACATACTCCACATGGTGGAAGGATGCACGTCCTCTAAAGCTGCGATGCGTGGTGCTTCAACTCTCTTGCGCTTAGGGACGCGTGGTTGACTCATCTTGTCCAGATCACTTGCTTCACCAAGCCTTCTACTCAAACAAAAAAAACAAAATATTGATAGACTGCTGAAAGAACAAACTAACAACATTTAACAGGGCATTTGAAGCAAATATTGTATTATACTCTATAATCAGCCGAAAGAACACATACACACCAACCACATAGAAATTCTTGTATGCAGAAATTCATACACAAACCAACCACATAGAAATTCTTTTATGCAGAAATTAGTTAGGCCTTCAGTTCATTTGTCGATCGCTACCCATCACGATCAGGACAAGGGCATTACCTTGATGTTTCAAACAGGAGCTCCTCACACCTTGTAGCTCTGAAAGATCAAATCTATTTTCAGTATAAGTCCTATGGAGAATAATATAACCAAAACATGGAACTGGGAAGATGAGCATACCTTTGCTGATATGCAGGTTCCTGGCTTGAGACTTCTGTAACCAACACACATATATATAGCAAGGGGAAGCGGACAGGAGGGAAATTTCAAATTCTTGCGGGAAAAGGGCGCGCGCGCCGAGTGTGTGTGTGTATGAGTTCAGAGAGAGAGGATGCGGATGGGGAGAATCTGCAGCGATTTCGTCCGGTCGAGTTCAGCCCGGGATTCCCATCAAGGCCCAAGAGGGAGTGAGTTTGGTTGCTTGGGAAGAGGCGATCTGCAGTAGGCATCATGGATGCTACTGCCTACTCGCTTTGGGAAGCTGCGACCTGAGGACGTGATCTGACCTGAGGAGGGGGATGCGCAGGGAGGGGTCTTGTGGGAAGGAGAATAGACAGAGAGGATCCATCTCCATCACATGCCTGCTGCTGCAATTTCCTCTCTCAGAGTCCAGTAGCTACTGGTGTGCGATTTGCCTTCATGGAGCCCATTGATTACTGCTCGGGAAGGGGAGAGCGGCAGAGAGGTCAGGGAAGACACAGAGGCAGGAAGGGGAAAGATATCTTTCCTTTGAGATTTGCCTCCAATAAGCTGCCACATACATCACGGAGGAGAGACCGAGAGAGATTGCACGCTTGCAGAAGGCACGGTAAAAAAAGATTGCAGGCTTGCAGCAAGCCCAAAGCGGAGGCAGACAGAGGAGGGAGCTGAACAGGACAAATAGATAGGGATAGGAAGGGGAAGATACGCTGTGGGTGATTTGCCTTTGGTGGTCTTTGCCTAACAAGTGGTCCCGCAGGTTCTTATTTAGGGGAGAGATTAATCTGGTTACCACAGTAACTCAGTAAACTTCCCCTTCTATTTTTTGACAATCCAATCGCTAAGCAACAACAATATTGTACTTTCACTAAATTTATGCTTTGCTTCTCCACTATTTTTCATTGTGTTTCCAGGGATATAATATGTATATTCCTTTGTTCATCATGCATTTTAGTTGATGTTCGTAGAACTCCTGGACGACTAAAGTTTTGCCATATGCATGCTTCAGAGAAGCAGGTTCCAGAACCGAATTTTCTGAGCTTGTTGTCATTTTAGATATTCCGATCAACTAATTTTCTTATGACAGTGCAAATCAGCCAATGTATGTGTTGTTCCTCCAAACAAGATGCACTAAGTGACACATACTTATTTTATCAGCTATATCACACTGCTTGGAATATATATCACTTGCTTTCATATCCCTTTCATTGACAGTTCCTAACTGTTGTTTCCAGTATCTAAGCAGAAAAGCTAAGGCACGGTCGCGAAAAAAAAGTATCTAAGCAGAAAATCATACATGGAATCTGCCTGTTCAGTTCAGCAATAGGTTAAGCTGCATTTAGATTACATGGATTTTCGCTTGTTTATTGCTTGGGCCTATACTCTGTCCGATATTTGCAAGTGTTCTTTTGGAGTCCTGAAGTGTACGTATATATGTCTGGTTGCAGTTAGTTCAGTTCAAAGTATATATGTTTCTGAAAATGGAAGAACTGGTCAATAAGCACACTCGGTCAGCTTTAAAATGGGTTCAGCTTATAGGGAATGATGCGGTTCCTATACTATGTGTGATCTTGTAATTCCATTCTCATATCATTGGCCACCACACTTAATTATAAAGTGGTTGACAATGTTCAGCTAGATATGCATTCTCAAATACCTTTCTACACTTTTAGACAAGTGAGATGCGCCATACTCAAATCATTAGTAACTGGAAGATATTATGATCTAGGTAGTACCTATTTTCGATTGTGATATCATAAGAGGAACATATTCGTTTAGTGAAAACAACATATTTATGAGTATTTGTTTACAAGTTCATGAAATGTTCTTTACTCCTTTTGCACTTGTCATTCACTTTCAAGTTCGATGCAAGTCACCAGTAG
Source organism: Urochloa ruziziensis (assembly GCA_015476505.1). Lineage (NCBI taxonomy): Eukaryota > Viridiplantae > Streptophyta > Magnoliopsida > Poales > Poaceae > Urochloa > Urochloa ruziziensis. The sequence goes on along the minus strand of CM027120.1, from coordinate 5,844,735 downwards.
TCAATCTTTTTGTGAAAGATGTTTTCTACCATGTCTCAGTCAGGGGCAACCAAGATGAAGAATCTAGATGTCAAAATTGATGCCTTGAAGGTGAAGCTGACAGGAGGACAAGAAAGAAAACAATAGCCTGAATTTATTTTAAGTTACAAGCTCAAATATTATCAGTGCATTTTAGTCCAAATTTCCAAGTGTCCGATGCATCTCGATTGTCTGTAAACAGAATGCTGATAAGATCAATATCATATTTGTCAGGCGGATCATGTGTCATCGCATCTGTACAGGAAGGCGCATAGTTTTACACCAGCAAATTTCAGATACTTTCCAACAAAATAAAATATACATCTGTATCGTATATGGTAATAACAACAGAGAAGGCTCAGACAAATAAATACAACACTGAGCCGAGTTGCAAATCATTGTTCTCTTTCTTTGCAGTCTGCACTCCTCTTTCTCTGCAGTCTGCACTCCTCTCCACCTCAGGTCCTCAAGGACGTGAGCAATGCTATCATGCCGGCCCTTTTTCTTCTCCTTTCTCCCTACAAATTGGTTGTTTGTATATGAGCAATAACAGAAGCACTATGCAAAATTACACTGCTGAGCAGTAGCAGAAGCACTATGCACTTGACGGTTCTTTCTAAATCCAAAAACGAACAATCACATAACTATTTTTTTGGAAGATCAACCACATAAGTATTTTTTTTTTCGAAATAATGCCTAAACTACACCAATCTAAATTCCAGAAGGCTCCTTACAATGCCTAAACTGCACAAAGTCAAAGCGATGAGGACGGACTACAATTCAGATGGATGATAACTGAAGAACACTGGTCAGACAAATGCTCACACTAAATCAAGGCATTTGGAATAACTCCTTGATGTGATGCTACATACTCTACTCAAATTTTGTATAAACTGAATTGGATATATAAGGCACACAATTCCACCATTATTACTGGTATTATGGATGGATTTATGAATATATTCAAAAAGGTCTGTTAGAGTTCAACATTGAGCAAGTTCACATCAATTTTTTGAAAGTTTATACTGCATTTATTTACCTATAAGTACAGTTTACTTTAACTGACAACCATAAACAACATGACAAGATTAATAGATTATAAAAAGAAATATCACCTCCACTAAGGCGTTAGGACCTCCTTATAGACAATATTCTTTGTGTATGTCCCATCTATTGTTGAGATCTTTTTATTCACCTTCTTATTATGCCTTTTCTTCCCCTTTTTATAAGTATTTTTCCTCTCCTCAGCATCAGGTGGGAGGGCAAGGATCCTGATGTTGGATCTGGAGGTGGCTCTTGAGAGAGCAACATACAATTGACCATGAGAGAAGACGGGTTCGGGCAAGTACACACCGACATTGGGAATAGTTTGTCCTTGTGCCTTGTTCACTGTCATGGCAAAACTGAGCCTAATGGGAAACTGCTTCCTCTTGAACTGGAAAGGGAACATCTCATCATCAGAGGGGCATAAGGGTATCCGAGGTAGGAAAACCCGCTTCCCAGCATGTTGCCCTAACACAATTTCTGCATCGATAGTATTTCTTTGGAACCCCCGGACCACCAGCCTCGTACCATTGCAAAGTCCGTTTGCAGGATCGATATTCCTAAGTAATATGACTGGGCAGCCGATCTTGAGTTTTAACTCATGTGGAGGTAGCCCATTGGGGGTTAAAGTGTTAAGGAACTCTGATGGGTAGTAGTTGTGTGGATCATCTACTGCGGAGTCAAAACTATGATACACTGTCTCCCCTCCTTTGAAACGACCGATCATCTTCATATTAATCATATCCACCCAGTCATTTCGTGTGGACAAAATAGCTCTTGAAGTGATGTAGTCTTTGTTTGACATGTTTTCATTAAGCCTTGGAAAAATGCATTCGATTAATTCATCAAGGTTGTTGTCATCTCCAGCATATGGCACACATATCTCATCTGGAAGACGAACATCGCCCTCACTGTTAACCTCCTCAGTACCGCCACCAATGCGCAATAGGTAATCCGCAAACCATGGGTCGCTCTTCGCCCTCATGTTGCGAACCAGCTTTAGGTGACGCATGGAATCCCAAAGGTAGGACCTCCGAAGGGAAGCATCAACTATTTGAGCCCTCGACCCCCTTCGGACAACAGGGAGGACCTGTCTGAAATCTCCACCAAATACAACAGTCTTGCCGCCAAATGGTAGCTCCGGTCGATCCATTATATCCCTTAGGCTATTGTCTAGAGCCTCTACTGCTTGTCGCTTTGTCATAGACGCCTCGTCCCAAATTATGAGAGATGATGTTTGTAGTAGCTTGGCAGTACCACTCTGTTTTGTGAAGGTACAACAACCACCTTCATCGATAGTAAGAGGTATCTTGAAGCGTGAGTGAGCAGTTCTCCCACCAGGCATTATGGAGGCGGCAACACCAGATGTGGCTGTTGCCACAGCAAGCTTGTTCTGACTACGTACTTTTGCGAGCAGAGCCATGTACAAAAAAGTCTTTCCTGTGCCACCAGGTCCATCCACAAAGAACAAGCCGCCATGGTCAGTGTCAATGGCAGACATGATCTCATCGTAGGTAGCCCTTTGCTCATCATTTAGAGACTCCAAAAGTGCCACATCATCGTTGTTAATCTCAATGCTTGCTTCCTCAAAAATCTCCCGTGGAATACCGCTAGCATTGTCATATGTGTTGTCGATATCTGGAAGAGGGAATGACTTTATGTCCTTCCCCATTGATTGCAACATATTTCTAATATCAATCAAAACCATCTGTTCCACGACAACTGAAGATGTATTATTCCGCTGATAATCCTCTGACATTGCATCTGCGTGTTTTTGCCATAGTTCGAACACATTGCTCGGCTCACAAAATACTAATATCGTTGCGAATAGCCTTCGTAGTGAGGATGGCATCTGAAACAAAGTAGCTTCAGTGAGACACTCGTCTAGTGTGTTGTCTTGTTCGATCAAGCCCCTTTTCTCCGCAGCTTCACGAAAGGTTGGTTGGATCACACCATTAACAGTTCGTAGATGCTCAAAAGAGGTAGCGCCAGCAACATGGTTTAGGAGAATCCGGAGATAGTACCGCTCACCCTCGGCTGGATGAGCTGAGATGATTCTACCAACCTGTCCGCCTGTTCTGCGTTCTCTTGGTTTCCAGAACTTACCATCTGTTTGCCAAGTATAGAACTCCGGAAAGTCACGATACAATATACCACGAGCACTCTCGTGTAATCGGTTTGCCTCAAAATATGCTGTCAACATTGATGTATCGGCACCTGGACGATTAACCACTCGTTCTATCTTCTCGCGCTGATTAAATGCCACCATGTGCATGCCGGGAAGATGTAGCTGCAGTTGCTTTACAGGTGGCCAGTTCTTACTTAGGTCAAAGCCATATATCCTCCACAAGGCTTCAGGAGGGGTGACCCATCGAGCGTCTCTATACTGCTTGATCTCATCGATGTTCCCTTTATCATCTGTCTTGTTAGCCTCTCCCACAGCCACAGAAGCTCGGTCATGGCCTTTGTATATGTACTTGAATAAGTATTTGACGGACTTGATGCTACCACATGCCTCAACATTGATATGACAGTTGAATAGTCGTAGTAGGTAAGGGTTGTAAGGGACGACCCATCTATTATCCAACTCATGTCCCCGAACTATTTCCTTATGCCCATCCTCACGTCTCCTATAGACAGGGTAGGAATCCTTGCCCTGTGAAGTAGTATCGCAGAAAGGGCGAGGGTAACGGTTCTTGCATGAAGCGCGACCCTTTGTGCACGGGCAATTGGGATTTAGCAAGCCACACGGGCCATGCATCATATGCTTGGTAACCATCTTGTATAGCTCTGGGTACTTTTTCTTGTTTGGGAGCTCAGAAGATATGAGAAGATCATACTGCTCCGGGCATGTTAGCTTGAACTTCCGCTGCATGATCAGCAAAAAGTGGGCATGCGGTAAACCCCTCTTTTGGAACTCCACCACGTATACATAGGCCCGGACCTTTCCCAGGATGTCGTAATCAAGCAACCTTGTCTTCAACTCCTCCAACTTTGCCTTGAACACCCGAGTTATGAGATCTGGACGGTCCTGCGGCGTCTGACCGGGATAAAGTTCAGCCTTGATCTCATCCCAATTAGGGTTGCACGTCATAGTGAGGAAGATATCCGGTTTACCAAACTTCCGCACCAAAGCCATAGCATCCATGTACCGACGCCTCATGTCTCGCGGCCCTCCAATGAATGTTGTAGCTAACACAGTGCGCTTTCCAACAGCATTTGCTCGGCCCTCACCCGCATGCAAGCTATCCACTAAACCTTGGTATAGGTCGGCCCTTATTTGTGCCTGATTGTTACGGATGTAGTCTAAGCGAGAGCTCTCTATCTTGATGTATGTGTCTACCGCGAACTGTTGGAAAAGACGACCACCATGTAGTATTGGGTTAAATATACTTGGCCGTGTCTGGAATTTATAGCAGTAGTAGTCACGCACCGACACACATTTATTTCCAGCGAAACCTACATATACCAACACTTGATATTAGTGACATTGGTATCGCTACCTAGGATGGATACTATTTAAATTAAGAAAAAATGCATTACCTAGATCATCATCGTTATTACCCTCAGCACGAGCCTTACGGATCGCACGAGCAGAGTTCACTTCATCCATGCTCACACCAACCTTTGGAATCATGTTGTGCCACCCAAGTTCACCTCTAGGGAAGAATAGGGGGTATGACAGAGGGTCATAGCAGCCATGATATGATCGGATGCCATGTATCGACCTATCCTTCCCTTGTAGGACAACACTATTCTGGAATTGACCTCGACGTTCACTCCCCTCAATCCAAATGGCGGCCACCTCTGATGTGATTGGCACGTTATATGTTCTTTGATCGAGTCGTTGGTCAAGATTCAATGTCACACGATAGTCCTCATGGTGTTCAATTTGGCCCATACTCCTAAGATGTTCAGAGTAGGGGTTGCCACGAAAGATGCAAACCAACCTCTCCACAACCTCCTTATCCTTTTCTAAGCAATGTTCACGACACTTACGATACCGATGCTCAAGAGAAGGATCATCATCGTAGAAGTAAAGCTCAAGATGTTTGGGTTCTATTCCGTCTACACCAAATGACCGTATGTTGTGGTAAATTTGGCCATGGGCACGAAATGTGTAGACACCACCATTCCTCATATCCGTGGTCATATGGTCGAGGTGGCAGTATAGAGAAGTGAATGAGAAATGTCCATTGAAAAACCTGATGTTTGCACGAAAGTGTTTGGCATCACTATCTGAACTCGACCATAGCCTCATGAGCTCGGGTGGTGTGTCCGGTGTTGTTAGATGAACCTTTCCCTTACGACAACAGAATCCTGGTGGTTCGAACTCAAACTTCTTTGCATTGCAGTGCTCGCAGTTCTCAACAGGCTTTAGGATGTGTGTGTTCGATGGGACGTTGTTGTAAACCTTATCATACGGATCGGGTCTATCAGGGGTTAAAGCAGAGTCATCATGAGTATCTTCGAGTTCGACATCCTCGTTGTTTTCTTCATTTGAAGTATGGTAGTTAAATATTTGTTAGGCAATGTTAAGCAATATATGAAAGCATGGTGAGAGCCTTTTAGAGTACCTTGACCTGCGAAAAGGTATCCCTCATCCTCTTCGTCCTCCTCCTCAAATATCACATCCTCATCGGCATCTATTGCGTCACAAAAACTTATGTCAATACAAGACCAATGCTACTGAGGTCTTGACAAATATCAAACCGATTGAAAAAGTAAAGAAAATTACCATCCTTAATAGTAGATGGTTGTGTCTCAATTGATGTGTCAGCTGGTATGTCCACCCGAGGGCTTGGATCAATACTTCCTGCCAAGCAATACAAGAGTGTTGTTGAGGCATGTGTTAACAGTGTATTAGACTTGTCGAAATTAAAAAATACCATTATCAATAACAACATCTTCATCCATGCTATGAATTTCATCAGGTGAACCATTAGCTCTTCTTGCAATTGTTGACTCAAATTTTTTATTTTGACGAGCTAATAGTGAATATCTTTCTCCATGTGTGACATGGTGTCTCTGAGTTTTGTGTACAAGCATATCAGAGGTCTCGATATTCTGTATCTGATCGCTGGTTGGCTCGATGTAAACAGGTGTTCCATTCGCCTCGGGAATAGTCCAATTAAAGGATGAGTCAGGAAGGTAATTTGGGTTTTCCATGGCGAGAGATTCTTGGCTGAGAGCATTCTTTTTCAACTCTTTATTTCTTTTCTTACGTTCCCTATCTGCCACCTTCCGCCCTGGCGTCTTACGATCCAATCTCTGTTGTTCATTTTGGCTTTCTTCGCCATTGGTGTCATTTTATTGTACCGCCCCCTCCTAGCTTTCTTCCTTGATGCTCTTTCCATTTTTGGGTTATCACCAGGGATAGGAGATATGCCATCATTTTGGTCTAGGGTATTGACAGGATGATACACACTTAGTAGCTAATTCCTCTTCAACTATCATCACCTATTTGTTGCAAACAGAATTTAGTTTTCCTAAAGGATGATACCTGGGCTGAGATCCATGGAGATATTAGATGGCTCTTCAATGTCTTTGTTGTCTGCATAGCATCATGTGTTAATTAAGATTAGAAGGTGGCTTCATACTATATAAAAATTGACTTATTAATGACAATACCTGGTAATTGCACGGGATTGTTTTCATTGTCAACATTACGTGTTTGTGGCTGGTACGATTTGTTCCTATGCAACCAATCATTATTTTCATCGAGATCCACAATCTCATTATTCAATGCCGCATTTCCATCTACAAATCATTTTACCCCGTATAAGAAACAAAGGGCAATGCAATAAAAGGCTAACCTCAAAAACTTTAATAATCACCTTTCTTTCTTTTACGGGCTTCACGGCGTTTCTTATTTGTTTCCATTTTTTTCTCGTTTGACATCGCTGCATATCGGGCTCTATCTTTTTCCCGCTTACATTGATTAGCATCTTGGATTTGTGGCTGAAACTTATCACGTGATTCCTCAATGCCCTCACTGTCTACACAACATTGTGTTTGCATATCTGCATTATATAAACAATGTTAATTAACATATGAGGAAGGCTTCAATCAGCAACATATCAATGTCTAAATCAACACTGTAAGTACCAAACACAATACTTGGGGATTGGAAGATGTTATCATTGTCAACATCCTGGTGCTGATATGAATCTGTATTTTCTGTAGGACATTCGACCTCATTGTGTAAGATGGCATCAACATCCTCACCCGGTAACTGATAGGGCTGGTATGAACTGTTATTTTCGTCAAGACCACTTACATTATCAGATCGGGATGAACCACCATCTACAAATTAATTGCAGAGCATGTAAGAAACTAATTGCAGCCCATCTAGAAATGATAGGATGAATCACCTCAGCCCATCTAAAAATGATAGGATGAATCACCTTTCTTTTTTTTACGGGCTTCACGACGCTTCTTATTTATTTCCATCCTTTTCTCATCTGTCATCGCTGCATATCGGGCTCTGTCTCTTTCCCGCTTACGCTCTTTAGGGTCAATGAGTTGCAACCTTTTATTGGATGCATTCTGGCAACCATTTGTGGTATTTGTAAGATCTCCTAATGGAGTGCGATCACCACTCGTGTCAAATGCATCCATTTGAGATAGTCAACCTGATCAGTTGAAAAGGAATGAATTAAGTTGCACGAGAGATTTAACAGCAAGTCATTCAACAGTGAGCAATTACTTGCTTTTTAGGTATACGAGGCACAGAAGAAATAATGGTGCTTTAGTTGGTTGTTAACATGTATTCATGGTTGAGTTCTTTATTCACAATATCAGTATTAAATTGAAATGCGCATGTCTTATTAGTGTATGCCAATCAAAGGCAAAGCCAAAGAAACATTTTCAATATGAGCTCACTCATCTCTAAAAGTCTTAACTATTCCGGGACTCACCATTCAAAATCAGCTACGTACGGTAGCTTTTTATTCGAGGTCCATGAATTAGTTAGAGAATGCAATTTGCTTTACTATGTCATATGTTGTGGAGACTCGGTATGGCTTCCACGCAAAAGAAAAGGTGTGTGTATGTCATTTGCCAATACACCCGGTTTAACATCGTGGCCCATAAACTATTTCGGCCCGGTCCCGACCTCCCTCCCTAGGCGACATCCAGCCCAGCCCGTGGAAATGCGACCCTTCAGCCCACCAGAGCTCTGGAGACGCCGTGCGTCCGTTGACGATCCAGCGGTCAGGAATGCATGGTTTCCCCACAAATCGTCGCTGGCGTCCCACCCTAACCCTAGCGCCATTCCCTCTCTCTCCCCCCTCCGCCTTTCTCGCTCCACCCGCGACGCGCCGGCGGCGGCGACCCCTCGCATCCCCCCTGCCGCCGCGAGATTCCCACGCGCCATAACCGCCGCCGCGCGAGCAGTCCCCCCCTCCCTCCCTCCAGGCCTCGTCGCTCCTCTTACACCCCGCAGGAGAAGCTTCTCGTCGGAGAAATAAGCCGCCGCTGTAGAGCTTCTCGCCGGAGCGCGCGCGCGCGGCTCGCACGCGGCTCCGTCGAGGAACTCAGCAACGGTGCATGGAGAGGTGCTGCGGCTCTCACCTGGCTGCGACGGTAGAGTTGATTGGGGGAATTGGGGATCGATTTTGGGATTTCGTTGGTAGAGTTGATTTCGTTGCTACTGTGTTGATTCCCCTCCTTCTCTCCCTCATTTTTATTCGAAATTGTTGCTACGGTGTTGATTCCCCTTCTTTTCATGGATTGAGAATGCGATTAATCGAGCAGGCTTACTGGCGGCGGTGGTTGTTGCCGTTGTCGTGGGTGGAGGATGTCCTCCCCGTGCAGTGATGCCGTCTGCAGACGATTCCGTGCGCTGGAGGTGTGGGCGATGTCGACGGATTCAGGAGGCGGCGAGGAGGAACGCAAGGGCGTGGGGACAGTGAAGATGTTGTGTGCCGCTTCAAACGAGTTGGGAGTGTTTTATAGCGCTGGGAATCATTTGAATTTTGAATCTCGCTGTTTGATTGGCCAGAGACAGGTCGGTTGACGGGGCGGGGGGCTTTGCCCTCGCCTGACGGAGCGACCACGGGGTGGTCACGAGCGACGGATTTGAATTTTGAATCTTGCTGTTTGATTGGCCAGAGAAGTGCCCTCGCCTGGCGGAGCCACCACGGGGTGGTCACTCGGAACTACGTTTTTAGGAGGAGTAGAGATTTTTGGTAATAACTCTGTGTGTAAAAGGTAACTTTTGAGAGTGTTACTAGCCATCGTCCCTCTTGACCGGAGGAGAGAGGATGCAGGTGAGGCGGTTTATTGAAGAGGTATGCTATATACCTACCTACCTCTTGTTGGTGGGTGCGGCCAAAGCTCCATTAACGCTCAGCACCTCGCTCGCTCACCACCTGCTGGGCACTGTCCTCGCCCTGCTGCTTCTCATCCCTTCCCCCCCTCCCTCCTGGGAAACAATGCCGCTGCCTGCCTCCGCCTGGACACAGCCCCTCTCCTGTCAGACACAGTCCACGACTCCGCGCACGTCAAAAATGAAGATGTATATTACTCTCAATTATTTTTTAATGAAAAATTACTTCAAATGTTAGATTTGAAGCTTCCACATAATACGGTTAGGATTGATTGAAGCTTCCACATAATACGGTTAGGCTCGACCTTAGATCTACTCGATGTGCCATTGCCGATCACCCGCGGTCGGCCTTATATTGGGTTCGCTCTTTACCCAGAATCAACCAAAATTAATTAACTTTTCTTTCTTACAAAATACTATTAAATTGGTTAGAATCAATCAAAACCAGTCGACTTTTCTACCCGCCGAACACAGTAGAGCCCAACCTACAACATAAACCAACAAAGGGGGCTAGGAGCTAGGACACATCTTCACTTCCCCAACCTCACTCAAGTCCAGATAAGCCAAGGACCAAACGGTCACTCACAAGGACGAACGACCCAACCGTCAGCACCTAGTACTGCCCATTTTGACTCCCGGTCCACGAGGACCACGTCCACGCAGCCGGCCGCGGGGTGGATGGCCGCCATTACTCCCGAGTCCTGAGCCAGGAGCAGCGGAGCACCCCCCTGCCCCCGGCTCCTGCCACTCTCACACTCCAGTGCTCCTACTCCTCCACTGTGCGGTCTGGTCTTTGTAGGGGGCTGGGCTGGCCATGGCCACCCCCATCAATGCCGAGCTGGTGCAGGATCATCAGTCAGCAGCCGGCCGGACGCCAGGACGACGACGACGGCCGCTGCCAATCTGCCACGGCCATGCCCATGCATGCGTGATCGATCGAGCGCAGCACACAGACGAGTGGTTGGTAGATAGAGTAGGTAGGTAGGTAGGTGATCTGATGGCTGGCAATGCGCAATGGCACGCATTCATTCGAGGCTCTCTCTCTCGCCTGCCATGGCATGGCCGATAGCCTGGACAAAGATACCAGCCGGATCTCGCCGGCCGGCCGGTCGTCAGCCTCCGTCCAGCACGTCAGGGAGCTGAGGGAGAACGAACAACCTACCAAACCACCAGGAGTTATTATTCCAGGCCAATCAATGCCCAGCTACTTTCCCCTTCCCGCTGCAATGCTGATGCTTGTTCGGTTGGTCTCAAGAAGTGAAGAGACCAAGCCCGGTCGGCGGTCGTCACCTTTCTTGTCTCCCCGGCATTGCGCCTGCGGCTATCACGGATCTTTTTTTTTCTTCCTAAAAAAAACATGACAAGAACTTGGCCAATCAGAGATGACACCAAATTAAACACCAGGTGCCCGTATTTTGCGAACAGATTTTTAAAATTCGTTCAAATTGTTCAAGTCAAATAACAGAGGACACAGAAAAACAGATACCCTCTGCACTAGCAGTTGTAGGCATATATCAATTCATTACCAAAGAGCCGATGCTACTTGAATCAGTACTAAACAAATAAAGGTGATCACACCTGTCCCTTAATTTGGGGTTGTCATGGTGTTCGCAGTACCGGTACTGCCCGCCATCTTTCTGGTCGAGCACTTTTTTTGGTTGACGGGCTGTCTAATAAAAGTGCAGGTGTTTTAACCTGTCAGTTGTCACACAGCGTGGAATAATGGGCTGCATTATTGGGAGGTTTATTTCCAGAGACACACCGAAAATTCAGGGAACGGTTAGTTGCATAGACGGACGTGGTGCGGCCGGAGTAGTGTAGCCTGGAATCAGTCTTCAGCTGGGCCGCTCTCTGCTGTGATCAGCACATCACTAACCCCTGGCTAACGTCTCTTAAGGAAACATCCTGGGAGAACAATGCGTTAGAAAAATGCTTCTTTTTTGTCGGACCAACATCGCAGTTGGGGATGGTTAGCTGAGGTGTACGGCGTGGCAGATTTGTGAGTGCAGCCCCGGATTTGTGAGTAGCTAGCAACCCTGGAGCTAGTCCAACCACCTCCACTAGTAACATAAAGCCATGTGCATTGTTTTTTAGTCTCTCTCTTGTATAGCTGTATCTGTATGCCTTTTTGCCTAACCTCTAAAAAAAGCTCATGAACATCTTCATTAACACTAGTTCCTAGCACTTATGATTTAATTAGCATGGCTCTCTTAAACCAGGAGGTGTGTTAGTGTGTTTATGTGTAGTAGTAGAGTTGTTTACGTGACACCTAAGAGAACGGCTTCCAATGCAAGCTTGACCAACCCGGAATGAATAAAGTAGCAACACTGCAGGGGACTAAACAAAGAAGGCAAATCTTGCCGCACATCAAGAGGGAGCCGCAAGTGAAGAGTGAAGCAGAAAGGTAGCTCACCAAATTGCTCAGATTCTCCCCACTCTCTTCCTTTCTTGCTCGCTTCGCTTTCTTTCTTTCTTTCGTGCATAGTCGCACACACAAAGACATGATGCTTGCTCCCGCTGGGTTTTCTAGAATCTCTGAAATAAAGCAGGGGAGATAGCGTCGTCGTGGGGTGCTATAAAAATGTCGGTGGGTGAATCAGAGCAAAACACATTATACTGATGGATATAATAAATAAATATAGCAAAAAAAAAAAACGAAAACAAGCGACGCGGGCTTGAGTCAGAGTAGGGAGGGAATAAGCACTTTCCACACCCGTTAAGCATCGTCGCCATGTGCCGCTGATGTGTACTGCAAAAGAAACCCAGCAGTGGCTTTGGAAGTGGATGGGGAGCCATTGAGGATTGTTTCCAACTCAGCTTTCCTCCTACCGTGAAGCAACGGCTCTCTCTCGTGTAGTCCCGTAGGTCAAAGCTTCGGTCATGGCCAGCACACGAGAATGCATACTTACATATGAGAAGTGAGGTAAAAAAGTTTGGTGGCCGAGCAAAACAAACGGTCAAGGAACAGGAAGAGTGCGTGGTCGGTAATACGACATATGCCGAAGGAAAGGATGAGAGATGATATCCGGTGGCTTTCACCAATCACATCAAGAAATGTATATGATTGAACAAAAATTATTGTATCCGAAAAACATTTAGATATTATACCATCATGAATGATGAACTTACGGGTTCCCCATCATTTCTAATCGATTTTTTAAGATAATGGAAAGTTTATTTTCGGCTTCAGCCATCCTCAACTGAGAATGCATCAAACCACAACTTGTAATGATTGAATAATTGGGCATGGTTTAATTGTTGTGGCATAAGCTATGTAAAATATTTTGCATGCATAAACATGCTCAATAAAAATCTACCTAGAAAATAGCCAAGAAGAGAATTTATACGGATTGCATACATCCATTGCGACAACAACAAAATACACACAAAGGAAAATGACTAAAATCACGAGGACCACATAGAAGATAGCATGAGTTAAAAAAATCAAAACGGCACAAAGAGATGATTGTACTAAAATTATAAACGTTACAAGAGCCAATTACTCAGCATAAATGTCTCATCCCAGCTAGAAAACACAGCATAAATCTGAGGAAGAACAGCCAAATACTACCTCGCACACCTACCCCCAAGCTGGGTACAACCCGCAGGGTACAGCTAGCAAGCTCCCCCTCTTCCCAAAACCCAAAACAAACTGAAAAGCAAAACAACAAAAGAAAGAAAAAAGGAAACAAGAATAAAAAGAATTGGAAGGAAAGGGAATAGGACAAAGGGCACTCAAGTGAAGCACACACCTACCTACCAAACCAAATCCGGCGCTCCTCCCCTCTCCCCTCTCCTCTCGTCCCCTCCCCCTGCGGCTTTGCAACCAACCACTCGGCCGGGCCCCCCCCACCGCGCGCTCTCTCTCTCTCCCATCACACCAACTCGGTCAAATGGCATGGCTCACAGCGATCCGGGTCAATGGGGCCCCTCACCCCCCGTCGCCCGCTCGATCGCTCCTCCACCTCCTCCCCGTATAAAACCAACCACCTCCTTCCCCTCTTGCTTCTCCTTGTTCACGAAAAGCTCGCTCGCTCGCGCAGTCGCGCTGCAAAACGCCATCCACCATCACACCGCCCACCACCACCATCAACACAAGGCGCTCCCCTCGTCTTCTTCTTCTTCCCCCTCGCGGACGGCGGCAGACTCCACTGATCCCACCCATAGCCGGAGCGAGGACGAGAGGGAGAGGAGAGGAAGAATCTGTACTGCGCAGGGCGGCCATCTGCGGCGGCGGCCGGCCGGCATGGGGAGGTCCCCGTGCTGCGAGCAGGCGCACACGAACAAGGGCGCCTGGACCAAGGAGGAGGACCAGCGCCTCATCGCCTACATCAAGGCCCACGGCGAGGGGTGCTGGAGGTCGCTCCCCAAGGCCGCAGGTGCGTACCATACCCGAATCTAGATGTCTCTGTGTGTGTGTGTTTTCGGTTCTTTGGATGCGAACAAGATGATGTTTGGGAGATGCGTGTGAGATGTGATACTTACGGCGGCGGCGTTGCAGGGCTCCTGCGGTGCGGGAAGAGCTGCCGGCTGCGGTGGATCAACTACCTGCGGCCGGACCTCAAGCGCGGCAACTTCACCGAGGAGGAGGACGAGCTCATCATCAAGTTCCACGAGCTCTTCGGCAACAAGTAATCCTTCCTGACATGTAGCATATATCTCAAATCAAAGATTAGAGCATTCGCAAGGAATCATTTTTCTCATCATATTTCTCTCTTACCGTCCATCAGGTGGTCGCTGATCGCCGGGAGGCTGCCGGGCAGGACGGACAACGAGATCAAGAACTACTGGAACACGCACATCAAGCGCAAGCTCCTCGCCCGGGGCATCGACCCACAGACGCACCGCCCAGTCGGCGCCGCCGCCACCGCGCCGGGGCAGCAGCAGCAGCAGCATTACCAGCTGGAGGCGCAGAAGCGGCACGTCGCTGCCCTCGCCGCCTTCTCCCCAGGCCATCAGCACCAGCAGCAGCAGGACCATTTGGAGGCCATCTCCGACTCGCCGGAGGCCTGCAGCCGCAGCAGCGACGACGAGCCGCGGTCATCCGCCACTCCGCCGCCGCCGGAGCCGGCGCCGCCGCGGAGACACCTCGACATCGACCTCAACCTCTCCATCAGCCTGGCGCCGTACCAGCCGCCGGAGGAGCCCATGGAGCCACTGAAGCAGGAGGCGGCGGCGACGCTGACGAACAATGCGACGGCGGCGGTGTGCCTGTGCCTCAACAGCCTCGGGTACCGGCCGGGCGTCGAGTGCGTCTGCGGCGGCGCCGCCGCCTCCGCCGCCAGGCAGGAGCAATGGGCTCGGAGTTTTTTGCAGGCAGCACCCTGCTACAGAGGGCAATAGTGTAAGAGTGATCAGTGACGACATAAGGGAGGGGTTTATTGAGTGGTGGGGGGCGCGGGGGGCAGATATTAGATATATAGTTAATTAACTAGTAAAAGCCACACATGCTATTTAGCGGCTCTCTGTAACATGCATCATGGTTTTATGAGGAAATGTGCTCTCGTTTTGTCGCTTCCCGGCCGGCTTCGGGCAACGTGATCATGCCATCCCTCCTCAACAAATCACCTTTGGCGACATGCATATGCATATAGTACTGCCAGTTCATGATCTCTGTGCTACCGCTACCTACCTCTTGTCTGTTTGCTTGTCTTTCTTAACACTAAACAAAGTTTAAAATTCTCATGTGCAGTAGTACCATAGGTGTAGCTCATGAGCTTCAATTCTTCACCTAGATGCATGAATGCTTCAAGTTCAGTCCAGCTATACAGCCTTACCATGCAGGAGGAAACCTTGCAAAATGCATCAGTCATGGCTGCCTGAAATGCTGAAAGTGAATGGGGTTTTGTGCTGGTAGTTACGGGGGAGTCCCAGGTCCCTGAATGTCTGCAACCACATGACCACTTGGTGAGAAACAGGGAAAGGAGGGCGCCGTTTTTCTGGCCCCAAAAGAGCTTGTCTTGTAGAGCGAGGGAAAGGGAAGGGAGGAGGGGGTTGGGAGCATGTGAGCGAGATGCCCTTCCTCTGGTTTGGTTAGGTAGGTAGGTAGAAGGGGTGGAAGGGGTGTGAGCGAGTGAGTGAATGCAGAGGGGGATAAAGTGCCACGGAGGAGCGGCATGGATTGGGGGAGCTTTTGGTTTCTTAATGACCAAACTGGCCGCCGGAGCATGGAGACGACGGGTGGTGGTGGTGGTTGGTGGTCTGATAGATTGCTAGTTTTATCATGGATCGGGATGGCATGATGCTGTAGTCTATGGCTGGTAGCACCCAGTACAGGATCTAAGCTTGAGGCTTTGGAGCAGAGTGGGGGGCCACTAATGGTGATCTTCATCAGAACTCAGAAGGTTAGGCAGGACATGACAGCAGTGGTCTGGCTGAACTCTAATCTCAGGCTGTGGTCAATAGTAATGAAATCTCTATCCTTTCCTCGTGAGGATCTTCCGAACAAGAGCTATAATTGACTCCTGTAGCGACTATACACCTACAGGAATCATTACTAATGGATGGTGCAGACTAGCCCCTCCAAGAACAGCAGCATTTTCTTTTTCTTTTAAGCATTCCATTTTTCCCTGGTGAGAGGGCAATGCAGAATGCCAGTATTCATGTAAAGGAAGGGTTGAGAAAAGAAAAGAAATGCGATAATGCTCTTCTGATAAATCATGATCGAAGCGGAAGATTATATTCTTAGGTGTCTCGAGTCAAAGGAGAGGTGAGACCTAAAAATATATTACCGGTGCCTGACGCAGCAAAGGTAAAATTCTAGGCCTACTTATTTTTCCTTATATATGGCAACATGGTTCTCCACTTATATCTTGTAACGTAAGCAAGGCATCGGTTAAAACATGGATGTTAATTCTCCCTTTGGTTGCCTAATGTCAGGCTACCCATCTTTTACAAGATTCGCAGTTTCTGAATTCCTAGATGGCAAAATGAGCAGTAGGAAACTCTTTCACTGGGAAACTACTAGTTTGTTACCTCTTCATATTAGTAGTGACAAAATAAGCGAGGTCTCAAGGCTAACAGGTTGATCCAGATCTAATGAAGTCAGATGTACTGGGCCTGTAAATAACATGGATCAGATGCGTACCTCATTTTTCTCCAGGTGTAAGCCTCTCTATGCAGGTATGATATGATATAGGACTCAACTGAAACAAGTAATTGCCAAAATTAGTCTTCACCCAGAGGCCAGAGCTGAATAAAATTATGCACCAGTCAATATCAACAGTACACAGATCTCATCACATCTGTATAAGGCATGCACGTGACACCTGTATTTGTAGTGAAGGACCTCTTCCTTTGTTTGGCGTTCTTAGCTAGGGAAAACTATTAGCAAATCCCAAAGATTGGATCTCTCTGAGATATCTAAATGAGAACAGATTTAAAACTGGGATGCTTAGTCGAGTAATTGTTGCTACAAGAGTATGCTCACTAGAACTTTGCCAAAGCGTGCTCTTTAATAATAACTGTGCCAAAGCGTTGACTTCGCCAAAGAACTCCTGGTGGGAAAAAAAAAAGAACAGGCTCATCTTGTCTACTCAAACTGCGCATGCTAAAACCAACAGAGAGCGAGTCCAGTGGCAACATATGGCAATAATTAAGATATGTGCAGATCTTATGCAACGATTTGTCCAGATATGTTTGTGAAAAATTATATCTTACAAACAGACAGCTGCTGCAAATTTTCCACAGTTTGAATCAGTGCGGACTTGTGTGATCCAATAATTCTCTTGAACGAGGGTTAAAAGTTCTCTAATGTTTGGAAAAGAAAGTTTCCTTGCAGGAAAGAACCATGCTAGTGACATGAACCTTCCACCCAATGCTTCCATTCATGCATAAGATTGCTGACTCACTGTAATTTGTACAACGACCTGTGATCTACTGACAAGATGAATTATTTTACAGGCTGGCCGGCAGGATCTTATGCAAAACTTTCTAACAAGCAGTGGCTACAGAGGGGCTAACTGCAAATGAAGTTAAAGGTGGCCAAGAATCTCTGTGACTACAAAAGTTCCTTCGCCTTTGACCACCTCAATGCATGATGGAGCAAATATATTCTTAGCCCCCTCAACAATCGCTAAAAAGGACACAGATTACAAAACAATTCCACCAAAATATGAAGTATTGTTCTCCTTTCCCCTTTGTGCTGACCCCTAGTGATTCAAGGAAGTGTGGACCTCCATCCATATTCTTAGCCGATGATGATTCGCTATGTTCCTCTGGATAGGCACGAATTTAACCGGAACGTCCTACACCTATGACCATGCAGGAGTACAAATGTCACTTGAGTCATTCCAGATCATATGACCAGATGATCACGGCTCATGAGTAACTGTTGTAAACTTCCTTCTGAATTTGCATCTACCTTGTCGACCACTCAAAATTATCGCAATTCACTCACTTGAAAAAAAAAGGAAAAAAAGTTCCAAATCTTTGCGGTGCAGGATGCCACCAGCACCAACTTGTTCGAAGAAGATGAAGATGACTGTAGTAATGGATGGACAGGGAGAGGGCGGGAATGGAATAAGCGCTAAGGTTTTCCAGGGGAAACATGGGGCGGTGGTAGTTGGTGGTTGGTAGCCCACATGACATCACCCCAAAAGACAGCAGCAGCCACAGGCCACAGCCGGTCTTCTTCTTCCCACGAATCCCCGGCCTGTGCTTTTGCGTGCACCCACAATTGCCAATTGCTCCCATCTCATCTCCGACCTCAACCATCCTTTTCAAGCGTCATTTTCCAATGGCATGGCAAGTTTTTTATGGCATTTGGGAAAAGCGTTCTCTTTTGTTGGGGCTCACCTTCTAGAAGCCCAAGTGAAGTGACTCCTCTGTCCCAACCCTAATGACTGACTTCCCAAGAGTGGTCAGTGGATGCAGCGTCCGCTTGCAAACTATCTCTATCAGTTAGCAGCAATGGATGCAAAAAGGCGGGCTATATTGCGGATCACCTAATTTTTTTCAGAAAAAGGAGTACCTGCTAGGCTGCTACAGTCCAGGAAAAGTTGAAAGCAATATCAGCCGGAGGCAACAAAAAACTAACAGCTTATCGATTACTAACTTTAGTGGAACTCCAAGCATCCTTTTATGTCAAGTTACACGGTTTTGGATCACCCTGGCCCGCCTAATGTTTGTTAAACAGTCAGGATCGAGGTTGCTAAACTTTGGTGTACATCGTGTATGATCTTGTCAGCCATTTGTGTGGTATCCCGTGAGTGGTAACTGGTGGTCAATATGCTGATCTTTTTGTTGAGAATAAAAGCAATCTTATCTTCCTGCCTAACCATCCAAACATCACATGTTCATCATAATGCTCGATCCCTTAAGAACTTCGTCCTCTTGTCGTATCTAGATGACTGTACTGTGTATATAGTACATACCTGGTTATGTAGAAGATACCGTACGTGCTTTTGAGTGTGGGCAGGCAGTCCAGCAAAATGTATGCATCCTCACATATTGGCATATGTAATGTAACCTACAAAAACGACATGAAAACCATACGCTGCGATTACTTAGACTTGTTCAGTCAGCATCACTTCCATAACGGTAGCTTTGGAAAATCGCTGAGAAAACAGTAGCTTACGGCAGCTTTGCAGGATAGTAGACCAAGCAATAGCTACTTTTGAAATCGCGATTCTTCATTCAAGCTGTTCAGGGCAATTCAGTGAACTCTGTGATGTATGTTCTGAAAAAGCAACTACTCCAACTGCAGGACACACATAGTACAGGTCATAGTAACCTGCATATTAAGGAAGGCCCAACAAAAAGTGCTAATAAGATTAACCTTGCGCGCTATCTCCAGATCACATCAAGAATATATATCTATCGTCTATACTTATCTTTGCAAAATGAAACAAAAAGGTATTAATAATTCTGTTGAACATGTAAACAGTGAGGTGATAAAAATGCATACCTAGTCATCAGAATACTTATTGCAAAATTAACCCTAATCTATCCACACAGATTCTTGTCTGCATTGACAGCAACTAGATCCTAAAACCACTGACCCATTGCGGTTGATCTTAGCTTTACACTTTTTGTTTGTGGCCCCTATGACAAGGAGTCAAGGACTTGTCTCAGTGATCCTCCATTTTTGGAAGTGTTAACAGAATAGTATATGCTACAAAGTATTGCTGCTATAAGAGTGTAACAGTTGTACCAATTTTTTACCAAATACCAACCCAGAACATACTAGGACTGACTTTCCCTGCAACTATCGAATCAATAGTCTCACAACAAAGGAGCTTCTAAGAACTCATGCTACCATTAAAGTGGCAGAATATATAAAGAAAAAGGCAGTATATTGACCACATGTTTAGCAAGTGGTTTTCTTCTAAAGTCAAAATGCTACTTTGTTCAGCGTTGTGCTCTCAAGACATGGCATAGGCAGTCCATTATGGAGCACTACAAACATTGCTGAGATTCTCCCTCATCAGCAAGGTGATGAAACACCCAGCTGGTTTGACTGCATGCCAAATTGCTCTCAATCTTTTCCGACATGCAGGATGCAGCACACATGACATGAGTGGAGAAGATAAGTGCACAACTGCCTTTTCCAGATGAAAGTCACATAAGCTTTTGGATAAATCTGCTTCCCAAAGCAAAAGTGAAGAAAAGATGTAAAGATGTTTTGACATTCATACTACATAGGATGAGTTAGGTCTATTGAAGGTTCTACCTGTGTCACTGTGTGGACTCCACGAAACAAAAAAAGAAAAAAAAAAGAGAGGGGGAGAAAAAAGTGGGTGGGACATTGTGGATGCATGCGGATATGATGCAAAGCCTGTATAGCTTTACCTAACACCACGGTTTGAGCAACTGAAAGATGGTGTAAGTGATTTATCTGTAATGTCAATGATGAAGAGTGCAATGACTCCTTCTAGAATGAGGTAGTAGGTCAGGTGCAAAAATATTTCAAATCTTTGTCAGTGCATCAGAACCAGCACCTAACAAGAGAAGTGTGTAAAAAGATACAATAACCTCCAGCGCACCCACCAGACCAATCCAGTTCATAAAGGCATGAAGATATGGTAGGCTCGATGGATTGGAAGCTTCTATGGATCTTTGTCATTGCATCACTCGGGCGGCTGGGCCACCTAACATGCAGATAACAGGAGATAATTTTTCAAAATTTCTGGAATGACATCACTACTAGAACTTTTGGTGGCAATTTATTAAACCATTGTCCCTGTCAAACCTCCATTTCCAGGAGAAAATAAAAAACATTTTAGGAAAACAAACTTTCTTGTTACATCTATGCTATTCCACTCATGATGGCACAAGAGCAAGGAAAATATCCGCAGCATGTAGTGCACATGAGGAGCTTATTTCCCTACATATACCCAATGGTTCAGGATAGGCCTTTCTGATGAATAAATTAAATGGGTTCACCTTGTTAGTGCAGAAGTTTGTGGGATAAAATTTTATTGGGGCAAAAGTTATGTAGGTATGTTTGGGTTTAAGTGAATAGATAGTACCAATCAGATGCAAAAAAAAAAAAAGATACAATGCGAGAACATCATGTTTCCAACATATTTGATGTGAAGAATATAACATAAACAGATTTTTGGGAAGACAGCTATATTATCTGAAGAAGTCATCCTAAGAACAGACAAGATTGATATGATATCTCTTAAAACCACAAGAAATTACTTTTATTCGCTATTCATGGCACAAGCTAAATTATTAGGGTAAGGCTTGGAGCACTTAGCTAAATGTTTAGAAACGAAATATGCTGAATGCCTGAATGGGCTGGTGGCAAGTCCATGCAAAAGCACATTGACATGGACCAAACTGTTGCTTAATAAGCATTTAAAAGGAAGAAAGCACTAAAATGGCCAGTCCTGGGCCATGGGCCTGAAATCCTTTGCACCATTTGAGCATAAAATACAGACAAGCCAAGATAGTTTTGACAAAATGACCAGAATGATATAAAATCTTTAGTATTTCCAAACACCAGAATTGTAAATAATTATAACCACATCATTTTAATACATATAACAAAATTTATTGGAGCGCATGGAGGGAAAAACATTCATCTACATTGACATATATTAGGTTGATAGCATACCTGAACCAAAACTGCCTTAGCGCGACATTCTTAGGTCATACAGATGTTTCCTCTTCTGTCCAATACTCCAATGTCTACCACTGGTTGTGCGCGTTTGCTTTTAGCCTGTTACAATACATTTCTGTTTGTGGCTGGAATGCTACATTAACTGGTCCAACCTTGAGCTTTACTGACATCTGCACATGCACGGTCTCGATGTAGATAACCATATCACTATAGAAATATAGTTTGAAAATTAGACAGTTCATTCAATTTCATTCTTGATTTGAGACTAACAATATTGTGCACCGAATTTGATTGTTTGAATTCAGTGTGATATTGTACTTCAGAATATAAACTCTTCGCCTGATTTATGACATGCATAACTCTTGCTAGATCAGAGACCAGGTCAACCAAAAAAAATATTCACAAATCTAGCCTCTGCGGATATTATGTTGTTAATTTGTTATACTTATAGAAAATCCAAATAGTTCTCAAAATGAATATTCTGTTCAGGTTCTGTTTAGAACGCAGGAACTTCACAGGTAAAAAATGAATTCATCTGATACCCTTGTTTATTCAAATACTTAGCCTTCACATCTCATTGTTATAGAGGATGTGTGGCTAGTTTGCATCAGGCATGTTACAGAGCATAATTTCTTGTGTATCCTTAAAACTTTGTGTATCATTTTTGCCAGAATACCAGTTATTCAAATAGGATATAACAAGGTATGATCAACATTTTCTGTTTATTTCTGTAAATACCTCAGAATTTGTATGCAGTCCTGCGGAGCTCCTATGAGTCTATGACCAAGATTCAGACATCACTCCTCAGACTACACGATAGAAGGTGTCATTTAGATTACCATTGCAGCGATATGGTCTCTCAGCTTGGGTAACTAAAATATTAATTATGCTAGAAGTAGAAAATACCATAATAACAGTACATTGGATTAGCACTGCCGTTTGGATTGGTGATAAAAGGTGAGTCATCCTGGCAGTAAATTCCAACCTACGCTCCTAAGAACAGAGTGTAACAGAACTACAGCTTTCCAAAGTTGAAGACAGCATGTGGTCCCTAAAATGGGCCAACTGATTGCGAGATTAGGCAGTGGAGGTCGTGTCAGGCACAAAATTCATTAATGCTAGAGAGACCAATTCGTCATTTTGTCATCCATTATTCAGGTTCAGTCTCAACCGGTCATGGCATGATCAGTCCGAGAAAATAAATAGCAAAACACAATTTCATCAATCATGGAATGTCTGACTGATTCGAATTTCCTCAGAAAAACACAGGAACTTCTCCATGATCTATTTATTTTTTTTTCACTTGGGATTAATAATTTTATACATCCACCAAGGATAAACCCCTAAACCGACTCCTCAATTCGTCAGTCAAGTAGGCCAAACTCCAAACCATCGGTTTCGCCCAGCGGGAATTAAATCAATTAACTTATCGGATGTCTGAAGAAAAATCAATCAACTAGGGGAAGACACAGCTAGCAATGGCACACATAAACCCTAGACGAAATCGCGCAACGAGAACTCACTGAAGGAAGCACGAGGGGCTCACCGGACTAGGAGATGCGTCCGAGACGCCCGCGGAGTCCGGCGTAGGCTCCGCACCCCTGCGCCGGCGATCGGGCCTCTTCACGGCGGCTCGCCGAGCGCGACGGCGGCGAGTCCCGGGAGCTGGAGGATTTCAAATGGGAGCGGAGTTTTCCGCGGGGGACTTAGTTCGAGTTGAGACAGAGGCTTCCTGGTTTAGCGCGAACGCAGAGACGGGGAATTCTTTTGCGGTGTGAGGCTGGACTGTGGCCCCTGGCTGCCGTGGCAAGCAAACACGTGCTCTTTATAATTCCACCCCTACAGCTGACGGAAAATACTAAATAAGTCAGTTTATCCTAAATCATATATAAATAGCCTGCTAAAGAAATGTATAATTATGTTGCACTCCGAACTTAATCTTTACTACTATAGCATATATAATTAGGTGAGTCGCTTCTTAGACAATTATGAAGCTAGTGACAGTGGCGTACCTAGGATTTAAATTTAGGTATGCCAAGTAAAAATAAACTCTTCACTTCTGTATTTCTAGTAGAACAATATAGATTCTTGGCATATTTTATTGTGTATGAGGCTGATCTGCTCTACTAGTAGTATAGACGAAGCTAACTTTTAGGTATGCCATGGCATACCTGGACAGCCCTGTAGGTCCGCCCCTGAGCTAGTATATCGCATAATGTTAAAGTTTTAGCCTAATTTAGTGTTATTTAGAAATCCAGGACTCGAGATCTCCTGCCGGTGCATTACACCTATCTTTAGCCCTTAAATTTTGAATTTTGGTATATAGATTTTTTTTAAAAATAGTAATTTGTATTTGTTTGCTTACTTGTTGCCGCCTCCATCTTATTTTAATGTAAACGACGTATACATCTTATTCAAAAGTAATTTATGACAGACTTAAATTTAAACTCTACGCAGTATTTTGATGATTGTTATATGGTTAACATGGTGTTCAACGTTATTATCATGATTATTTATTATTCAAGTCATGAAATCTTAGGAAAACGGAAGGATGGATATGCTCCGTTCTCATGGCCAGCATTCTCAATTACCGCACTCCAAAGGGACCACTTCGCAAAACTGCGGCCATTCTCTCTGCCTACCTTCCTTCGTATGAGGCAGCTCGTGCTCGTTCGGCAGTGAGACACACCCGCACGCTCGCGGCCGGTTCCTCCGCCCAGATCTCGCCGCCGACGAGATGCTCCGCCGCGGCGTGCTCCTCCTCGTGGCCGTCCTCCTCGCCGTCGCGCGCCCGCCTCACGCGTACGCCTCCGAGGTCGACCACAAGGTGCGCGCCCCAACACCCCTTCCTCCCACCCAACCCTAGATCCCAACGCTCCTTGGTTGGATCCGTCGAGGCGCCGGTGCCGGATCTGCGCGCTTGGTGCGCGGGTGGGACGTAGAAAAACGCTGGGAGCTGCGGGCTTAGTACGAACTGGTGGCTTTGATTTGTTGCTCTGTGGTGCGAAGCGCTGGGCGCTTTGGTTATGCGAGACAATGGTTTGAGGGTTTTTTCAGAAATTGCCTGTTTTGATCTCGGTTTCTGTTGGAATGCGGGGAACAAACTGTGCCAGCCACATTCAGACAAAAGTTGGTTTTTTGTTGCATGCAACTTTCAAATAGTATGACATTTTGGTAGAGAAACAGCTTGTTGCGTGACTATAGGCCTTGACTAAGACTGAAGATAGATTGAATAGTTTCATTCAAATTATTAGATGGTGCAGGTCATGTCTGGGTATCATCAAGGACTTAGTTGTTATATTACACTTTAATCTAATATAGTTACCATGGGCATTTCAGTGAAGCCTTTCAAGCCACAACATCTGGGTGAACATGCCATGGTGGCAATGTGACTTGGTAGCTCAAAAGATGTACATCTTCATTCTTTTGTTATTGTTAAACAACTGGCGTTACATTCTTACCTGCATTTGGGACCGGTCGCCCGATCAGGGCTTAGTTTAGCTACATGACATCCAAACTATCTTACTATTTGCTAGGCACCAATTAGGAATCAGATTTAGCACAGATATAGGTAACTTGCAAGTGGAGTAGAAGTTTGATTTTGGACACTGATTTATTTTTCTTTTCTGAGTACAATTGCATTTAACCTCCAGAATAATTACTTGAAATATGCGTGCTTGTCTTAATGTCATCGGGCAGACACTTATTATTTGTAAGGTGAGACATGTATGCGTGCTTGTCTTAGATGACCAGCCTGTGTTTACCCATTTGTTTCTGTCTAGAAGTCTGGATTAGCATCTTGTTGAACGTTAACCCTTTTATTTTTATCTAGAGGGCTGCTCTCCTAGATTATTAGCTCGTTCACTGTTTACCCTTTTATTTCTATCTAGATGGCTGCAATAGGCCGAGTCTGTTAATACCTACGGTTTCGATGATGATTAGCTTTGCAAAATGATTGAACTATGGGCTTGAGAAATATCAGAGTTTTTTTTCACGATTTGGTCGTGGTTTGTATTAGAGGAAAGATTGCTGTCTATTCCTCCAACCCTAGAAGGGTGGGCTATATACATGAGATACATGGGCCTCTAGATGGGCCTTTACACTATATACACCAACACTCCCCCGCAGTCTGTACTATCGGCGCAGCGAAGTACAAGACTGGACAACAAACACCATACATACAACACTCCCCCGCAGTCACAACTAGCCACTGACTACGTTGAGACTGGAGCGGAACTCAGAGAATGTCGTGGAGGGAAGTCCCTTGGTGAATATGTCCGCGAACTGCGAGGTGGTTGGGACATGGAGAACCCGAACCTGGCCGATGGCAACCCGATCTCTGACAAAGTGCAGGTCAATCTCCACATGTTTCGTCCGCTGATGCTGAACTGGGTTTGACGATAGATACACGGCGCTGACATTGTCGCAGTAGACGAGCGTACTCTTGGCGAGTGGGCTGTGAAGCTCCGCCAAGAGCTGACGCAACCAGGACGCCTCTGCAACGCCGTTGGCAACAGCCCGGTACTCCGCCTCTGCACTGGAGCGGGAGACGACTGGCTGTCGCTTGGACGACCAGGAGACCAGGTTGCCACCGAGGAAGACGGCGTACCCAGAAGTGGAGCGACGTGTGTCAGGACAGCCAGCCCAGTCAGCGTCGGTGTAGACGACAAGCTCTGTGGTAGGAGATCGGTGAAGAGCAAGACCACAGTCAACTGTACCACGAATGTATCGGAGAAGCCGCTTCAGCGCGGCAAGGTGTGGCTCTCGAGGATCATGCATATGGAGGCAAACCTGCTGAACTGCATACGTGGTATCCGGCCTGGTGAAGGTGAGGTAGAGCAACGCGCCAGCGATACGCTGGTAAGCAGTCGAGTCAGCAACAGGAGCACCCTCAGCGGCAGGAAGCTTGGCTTGTGTATCAACCGGAGTGGAGCAAGGCTTGCAGTCAGTCATACCTGCGCGCTCCAGAATCTCAAGTGCATACTGGCGCTGGTGAAGGAAGAAACCAGAGGGACGAGGCTCAACAGTGACACCCAAAAAGTGATGGAGCTCACCGAGATCCTTCATAGCAAACTCCTGCTGTAGTGACTGAATGATGCGCTGAAGCAGTGTCTGACTGGAAGCAACCAGGATGATATCATCAACATACAATAGCAGATAAGCAGTCTCAGAGCCACGGCGGTAGACAAACAGAGAAGTGTCGGACTTGCACTCGGTGAACCCCAACGAGACCACAAAGGAGGTGAAGCGAGAGTACCATGCCCGTGGAGCCTGCTTCAGACCATAAAGTGACTTGTTGAGGCGACAGACAAGATCCGGACGACTGGAATCCGCAAAACCTGCCGGCTGGCTGCAATAGACTGTCTCTGTCAAAGTGCCATGAAGAAAAGCATTCTTCACATCCAGCTGATGTACGGGCCAAGACTGGGACAAAGCAATGGAGAGAACTGTGCGAACTGTCGCAGGCTTCACCACCGGACTGAAAGTCTCATCATAGTCCACACCAGGCCGCTGTGTGAATCCCCGGAGAACCCAGCGAGCCTTGTAGCGATCCAAGGAACCATCAGCCCGACGCTTATGCGTCCAGATCCACTTGCCGGTGACCACATTGCAACCAGACGGACGCGGCACGAGGTCCCACGTCTGGTTGGCAAGAAGAGCCGCGTACTCCTCCTCCATCGCCTGTCGCCAGTGAGGGTCAGCAAGAGCCTCACGGACAGAGGAGGGTACCGGAGAGATCCCTGGCTCTCCCCCGGAGGCGGAGAGAGCCGCAGACCGAAGAACACCCGCAGCCCGTCGTGTCACCATGGGATGGGAGTGACCAGGATCCCGATGGATGACAGGCGGGTGGTAGACCACCGGATCTAGACGCGCGAGGGCCCGAGGCGGGGCCGGCGGGTCTGGTGGAGACGGGGGCCGGGGCGACGGCCGCTGAGCCTGCACCGACCGTCGAGTGTAGACTCGAAGAGGCTGCGCGAAGCGCGCGGGAGGGGGCGCCGGGGCCGCGCGTGGCGCGGGAGGGGGCGCCGGGGCCGCGCGTGGCGCGGGAGTGGGCGACGGGGTCGGGGCCGCGCGTGGCGCGGGAGGGGGCGACGGGGACGGGGGTGCCGGTGCCGCGCGTGGCGCGGGAGGGGGCGACGGGGCCGGGGGCGCCGGTGCCGCGCATGGCGCGGGAGGGGGTGCCGGTGCCGCGCGAGGCGCGACAACGGGCACCGGAAGCGGTGTCGGTGCACCAGGAGAACCTGCAGAAAAAGGATATACAGAAATAGGTGGCTGAACCACCGGGTCAGTCGAAAACATGGAATCCAACTGAGGATCAGGAGTCGGTGTGGAAGAGGTGGAGTAGGGGAAATCCAACTCGTCAAACACAACGTGTCGGGAGATAAGAACACGACGGGAGGTGAGGTCAAAGCAGCGATACCCCTTGTGGTCTGGGGAGTACCCAAGAAACACACAACGGGTGGAACGAGGAGCTAACTTATGAGGAGAAGTGGCAGAGGTGTTTGGATAGCACGCACACCCGAAGACACGAAGATGGTCATACCGGGGAGGGGTGCCGAAAAGAGCGTGGTGAGGGGTGGGAGCGGGACACGCAGTGGAGGGAAGACGGTCAAGGAGGTAGGTAGCAGTGTGTAGTGCCTCGGCCCAGAAGCGGGCCGGAAGAGAGGCCTGGAGGAGAAGAGTACGCACGACATCGTTCGTGGTCCGAATCATACGCTCAGCCTTGCCGTTCTGAGGAGAAGTGTACGGACAAGACATGCGTAGCTGAACGCCCCGAGATAGGAAGAAATCCCGGGAGGCGCTATTATCGAACTCACGACCGTTGTCGCACTGAACAGCCTTGACAGTGAGACCAAACTGCGTGGAAACCCAAGCAAAGAAGTGTAAGAGGGTGGGAAAAGTCTCAGACTTGGCACGTAAAGGAAAGGTCCAAGAGTAGTGAGAGAAATCATCCACAATCACCAGATAGTATTTATAACCAGAAATACTGAGTACAGGTGAAGTCCACAAATCACAGTGAATGAGATCAAAGGCATGACTCGCATGTGAAGAAGAAGAAGAAAAAGGAAGTCGAACATGACGACCTATCTGGCAAGCATGACAGAGGTGCTCATCAGTAGTCCTAGTACAAGGGACAGATGCACTACGACTAAGCTGATGCAAAACGTCGCGGCCGGGATGACCAAGGCGACGGTGCCAGGTAGTAGAAGAAGGAGCCATGACGAAAGCTGGTGAAGTAGTGGATGCCGATGAAGCAGCAGAAGACGGAAGGCGAAGGGTGTAAAGGGGACCCGAGCTCTCACAGCGGAGAAGAGGACGTCGGGTAGCCAGATCCTTCACAGTAAGACCAAGAGAGTCAAATTCAACTGTACAAGAGTTGTCAGAAGTGAATTGGCGAATAGAAAGAAGATTATGAACCATTTGTGGGGCAACAAGAACATTAGGTAAAAGAAAAGATCCAGAAGCGTTGCCCATAGAAGTGACCGGAAGACAGGACCCATTCCCAACCATGATAGAAGAAGGGTAGGAAGGGTGAGGTGGGTAGACGGAAGAAAGAATACCAGCGTCCGGCGTGGTGTGGAACGACGCACCCGAGTCAGCAATCCACTCGGCACTGACTGGCGGTGTCAGCCCCATGGTGCTGAAGGACTGAGCCAGAGAGGCGGCATCCCACCCGCCAGCCCAAGTAGGAGCCTGGTAGGGCTGAGCGGGTGGCGTCCAGGTGGGTGGATACGGCGTAGCAGGTGGACACCAAGTGGTCAGGCCCGGCGGCGGAGGTGCGGTGAACATGGCTGTAGGAGGACGAGCCACCCCTCCCGGAGCCGAGAAGGGCCACATGGAGATGCGCCCTGACCATGGGTGGGTGAAGGATGGCCAGGGTGCCGCTCCCGAAGCCGTCGGAGGAGAGGAAGCCGGTGGTGCGCCACCACCACGGCCCCCGGCCCCCCACCACCACCACCACGGCCCCCACCACGCCCCCACGGCGACGACGCCCGCCACGGCCTCCGCCACCCCCGCTTGGCCCGGGGGGAGGAGCACCAAGAAGCGAGGTGGCAGGCGGGGTGGCAGGCGGAGCTGGTGAAGCTGGCGGAGCAGTGACGAGCGCGGTAGAGGTGGACGAGGAGGACGCGTCAGGTGTG
This sequence comes from Urochloa ruziziensis, assembly GCA_015476505.1. Lineage (NCBI taxonomy): Eukaryota > Viridiplantae > Streptophyta > Magnoliopsida > Poales > Poaceae > Urochloa > Urochloa ruziziensis. The sequence continues at coordinate 5,815,130 of CM027120.1, read as the reverse complement.
AGGCCGCGGGAGATCTCGTCGAGAGCGAGGTCCTCCCACACCTCCTTGAACGTGGGGAACGGCCGCTGTCGTGGAATCCATGTCCGTAGGAGGGCATAGTTGTCGTTGAGCCCCCGCAGGACATGGAGGACCAGGTTCCGGTCGCTCACCGGGCAGTCGAGGTTGCGAAGATCGTCGGCCATGCCCTTCATCCTCCGGCAGTACTCGCTGACGGAGAGGTCCCCCTGCGTGAAGTTGCGGAACCTGGCGTCGATCCGGAGCGCCCGGTGCTCGGCGTTGCCGAGGAACTGCCCCTCGACAGCGAGCCAAGCCTCGCGTGCGGTGCCCCCGGTGGTGTGGGCCATGTCCTGGAGCTCTAGGGAGATCGTCCCAAAGATCCAAGACACGGCGACACTGTCCAGGCGAGCCCAAGCCTCGGTCCGAGCCTCAGGAGGGGTGTCGACGAGGACGTGGTCGTCCAAAGCGTAGCGGCGAAGAGCGAGGAGGACCTGGTCCCGCCAGCGTCCATAGGAGGTGGACGTGGGGTCGAGGACGACGGTGACCAAGGCCCGGATGTTCTGGACCCCGGCCGCCTGGAGGTGCAGCTGAGCGACCATCGGGTCGGTCGCGTCGTAGCGGGGAGCAGAGGCGGTCGCGGGTACAGGTGGCGCCTGGTGGGAGGAGGAGGCGCCCATGTCGGTGGCGAGAGCGACGGGCTGAGGGCCTGTGGTGACGAGGAGGTAGTGCTCGGCCTCCGCTACCTGGCGAGCGAGGGCATCCGCCGCGGTGCGCTCGCGCTCCCAGGCGAGAGCAGCGACGCGGACGCGCTCCTCAGCAGCCGCGGCCTCGGTCTTCGCCGCGAGGAGGGCAGATGCGAGGGCAGCCTGAACTGACGTCGTGACGGTGGCTGCGGATGGGTTGCCCTGACCCAGGCCCTGGCCCTGGCCCAGGCCCTGGCCCTGGCCCTGGCCCAGGCCCAGGCCCTGGCTGGCCGGCCCGGTCTGGCCCAGCCCGGTCTGGCCCAGGCCAGGCCCGGCAACACCCAGGCCAGAGCCGCCTCCCCTGCTGTCGATAGATGGCGGAACAGCAGGGGAGCGCTCCTGGCGGTCGGGGGCCAGGGAGAGGGAAGGGGGCGGAGGGGAGGCGGCGACGGCGGCCGCCGGGGCCGGCGGCGGCAGCCCAAGTCCGGCGGCAGCCACGGCCGCGGCGGAGGGCAGCTGGAGGAGCGGCCCCTCCGGCCGCAGCAGCGGCGGCGCGCCCTGCGGCTGCGGCGCGGCCGCGCCCGGCGGCTGCTGCGCGCCCGCGGCCGGCGACGGGGGCGGAGCCGCGGCGACGGCGGCCCAGGCGGCGGCGGCAGGGGCGCCCGCGCCCGGCACGGCGCGAATCGAGCTCGATTCGGCGCGAATCGGGCGCGGATCGGAGCTGGAAGACAGGGGAGGGAAAGAGGAGAGGGGGGGGAAGCCCGGAGGCGGCGGCGCCCGGCCGGCCATGGCCGGCGGCGGCGGCGGCGGCGGCGAGAAGGGGGTGGGAGGGCTGGGGAAGAGAGGAAACCTAGCTTGATACCATATTAGAGGAAAGATTGCTGTCTATTCCTCCAACCCTAGAAGGGTGGGCTATATACATGAGATACATGGGCCTCTAGATGGGCCTTTACACTATATACACCAACAGTTTGTTCGAATTATCATTAAGCGGCCATGATCATCACTCTTGTCTATGTCCTACACAGTTATGCTTGTTGCTACAAGCTACAGATTCAGTCATTCAGAGAACTTAATTGTTTCTTACAACCAACGGAAATCTTGTCATCGAATTTTAGTTTAACTTGCTTTGATCATGCTGATAACACATTTCTTCTATTAAAGCACGACAGCTGCTGCTTATTTTTCTTATGTGCAGTACAAAGCAGAAGAATCGGTTAAGCTATGGGTAAACAAGGTTGGACCATACAATAACCCTCAGGAAACATACAACTACTACAGCCTTCCATTTTGTCAACCATCTGAAAACCCCATACATAAATGGGGTGGACTGGGAGAGGTCCTTGGTGGAAATGAGCTGATTGATAGTCAGATTGATATAAAATTCTTAAGTATGATGTTCACATCCTGCTTGAATTTATTTATATTTTGTTGGGCCGTGCATCATGCATGCTTATTTCTGTTAAGTGGTTTATCTGACTAACTTGTCATTTGAAAATGTTTCTTTTCAGAAAACGTGGACAAGGGCCCCATTTGCACAATTGAACTTGATGCTCAAAAGGTTCAGCAATTTTCTGATGCCATTGAGAGCTCATATTGGTTTGAGCTTTTCATAGGTATGGAAATGTTAATTTTGTTCCATGTGATGCACATTATTTTATTGTTTTGGATGCTATTCCATTCTTCTGACGTTCTTTCCGTCCATATTTTGCGCCGTTTCTTGCTGCGGTCAAATCACCTAGATGATCTGCCATTGTGGGGTAAGTAATTCTGTACCTATCCATTTCAGTTGCATAATTCTTTCTGCTCTCTATTTTCTTTCGTAATTTGGCCTGTTGAAATCTGAGCAGGTTTTGTTGGGGAAACTGACAAGAATAATGAGAACAAGCACTACCTTTACACTCACAAGAACATTGTCGTTAAATACAATGGTAACAGGGTATGTGTTGTATGTAACCTTAAAGGGTTAGCTGAGACCCATATGTTGGCTAATTAAATTTTCTTTGCAGATAATTCATGTCAATCTCACGCAAGAGTCACCTAAGCTTCTTGAAGCTGGTAAAAAGTTGGATATGACATATTCAGTTAAGTGGGTGCAAACAAATGTGGCATTTGCACGGCGTTTTGAAGTTTACTTGGACTACCCATTCTTTGAACATCAGGTAATTCTTATTTGCACCAGAGACAACCAAAACATTTCATGGACACTTTGATCTTCTTTCCTTGGATCTGAGTTGATTCTGACAAAGGCGGACATTGCTTTCTATCTTTTGGAATTAAAAGTGGCTGACTTATTGTATTTTCCATGTTCAGATTCACTGGTTCTCCATCTTCAATTCATTCATGATGGTTATTTTCTTGACTGGTTTAGTGTCAATGATATTGATGAGGACACTAAGAAATGATTATGCAAAATATGCTCGTGAAGATGACGACCTGGAATCTCTTGTAAGTTCTGAATCTGAAGTCTGGAGCACATCAGTTTACTTATACTCCTCTCCTAAGAGAACTCATTGTTTTTACTTTTTGCATCTCTTAGAGCCAAGATGAATGCTTGACCATTACCATTATCTGTCATAGTATTTTTAGAGTGCTTAAACCTTAAAATTTCTTTTTAGAAAAAGAAATGTGTTCACCATTTCTACCATCAAGTTAACTTGTTAAGAATTTAAGATACAATTTCCCCTTTTCAGGAGCGAGATGTTAATGAGGAATCTGGATGGAAGCTTGTCCATGGAGATGTATTTAGGCCTCCTCGTGGCCTGGTGTTTCTTTCGGCCTTTGTTGGTATTGGCAGTCAGCTGGCAGCTCTTATCCTGCTCGTGATTGTGTTGGCCATTGTTGGCATGTTATATGTTGGGTAAGCTCATAACCAGCTTTCTTTTTGTTCTGCAATGGATGTGCAAAGTTTGGTCGGTTTATAATACCGTTTTTAGTGATTGATGTGTTCAATCTTTAATGAGAATGGTTGACTTTTCAAGGTGCATTATTTTTTTGTGCTTAAGTAAATCACATCTTTCTTCAGATGAAATGGTTGTGTATCAATAGGTCATTAATCTCTTATTTGTTGTATGACCACAGTAGGATATCTTTATATAAAATGGTTGCTTTTGCATCCATCAATACCTTAGGTAAAACCAAGTGTTAACTTCTGGAGCAGTGCTCTTCCCTATAACTGAAATGAATTACTCTAGCTGCATGAGAGACGATGTGCAAGAGTGTGCAACCCAGAAGTTCAGACAAATGGTACATTGTTCAGACTTGGAAAACATGGAAAGTTTGTAAAATACTATCATGCTTTCATCATTACGTGAATGTGTCAGTAATATAGATGCAAAACTGTTCTTAGTATGTGTATATGTTCTATTTGTCAGACATGCATTAATCATTACAAATCTTTTTCATGCCTGCACGTTTACTGACTTCATTTTTGGGACAGCACAAAATTTGTATGTTCTGTTTAGTTTGAATCTGTATGCATTAAAATTTTCCAATAAGTTCCTAACTGTGCTCTATTTGTCAGACGAGGAGCTATCATCACAACCTTTATTGTATGTTATGCTCTTACATCCTTCATCTCTGGATATGTTAGTGGCGGCCTCTATTCAAGGAATGGTGGTATGATTCCCACACAAATTTCTGTATTGTTTGTTATAGTTATATCAAACTTCCACCATGTTCTGCTATAGTGAATGGATTCTTATGTTTGATTCGTCTATATCACTGAATGCGTTACTTCATTCCATGACAGGCAAAAACTGGATAAAGTCCATGATCCTTACAGCATCCCTTTTTCCATTCTTGTGCTTCTCAATTGGCTTAGTATTAAACACCATCGCTATCTTCTACCGGTCATTAGCAGCTATACCATTCGGTACAATGGTTGTCATATTTGTTCTATGGGCTTTCATCTCCTTCCCATTGGTGCTTTTGGGAACTGTAGTTGGCAGAAACTGGAGTGGTGCTCCCAACAACCCATGCCGTGTGAAAACGATTCCACGTCCTATTCCTGAAAAGAAGTGGTACCTTACACCTTCTGTTATTTCGTTGATGGGTGGGCTTCTCCCCTTCGGCAGCATCTTCATTGAGATGTACTTTGTGTTCACTTCCTTCTGGAACTACAAGGTAAATAAAAACTATATGTTGGTGAATGTTCCACTGTTCAGAAGTACCTTTTATTACAATAACTGGAATTTGTGAAACTTAATTACGGAAGTTTGGTTGCGAGTAAATTCTTTATGTCAATGTTAATTCTCTTAGTTTGAAGGATTATTGTCTCTTTTATTGCTTGGCAGGTGTACTATGTTTATGGTTTCATGCTGCTGGTGTTTGTCATCCTCATTATAGTCACCATATGTGTCACTATTGTGGGTACTTATTTCTTGTTGAATGCTGAGAACTATCACTGGCAATGGACATCATTCTTCTCTGCTGCTTCTACTGCTTTGTATGTATATTTGTACTCCATATACTATTATCATGTGAAGACAAAGATGTCGGGCTTCTTCCAGACAAGCTTCTACTTTGGTTACACCCTAATGTTCTGTCTTGGATTGGGGATACTTTGCGGTGAGCTTTGCAACTTACTATTGTTCATTTCTTGTTGGCCCTGTTTTGACATTCATTCTGTTTGTATGTAGGTGCTGTTGGCTATCTGGGCTCCACTCTATTTGTGAGGAGAATCTACAGAAATATCAAATGCGACTAAATTTCTGGTCCTTGCTGATAGAGGCTGTTAGCAAATGATGTCTTCTCAGTCTGGTGCAGAGTAATACTTGATTCTGATTAACTTTTGAAACTACACAGGAGGCCACTCTTCCTCTGTTTACTCCTTTTTTTGGCTTATCTATTTCCTCCATGGAACTGCCCTGATAAATGTATACCTATTAGTTGGGGAATTAGTCTGAGGACTGGAAAGTAAATGTAGGTTTTTTTTGTGAGGCCTCTTTTGGTCTGTTGTAGGAGTTCATTGATGAATATTACCGCGGTGCAGATTCCAGTGGGCTAGGTTTGCCCCTCTTATGAATTGCCACTTCTATATGAATTGCCACTTCTAGATTTCATACCCCCCTTGTAGTATAAGCAAAGCTAATATATTGAAGTTACATACATTCTTAAGTGGGTTTGATTTGCTTTGTGTTGCTCTTGCAACTTGTACATTGAAGCAGAAATCAGCACATGTCTGTTTCAGGCTTTCAGCTGCTTAGGTTTGCTTCCTCACTGTTCTTTAAAGCCACATGCCAATTATAGGTCTATCTTGGTCTAGTGTGTTGTTGCTAAAGAAAGTGGAAGTATTATGCTTCACTTTATGCATTTCACACCTGTCACTATCATTGTTCATTACTAAAGAGTTCTACTTTACAGCTTTCATTTTATTACTGTATCCTTCTCTCTCGGCCTGTATATGGTTTTTGTTGGTTTCATCTCAAACCTATCCGACTTTGTTAAGACTTAGGCCTCGTTTGGGTACAAGAGGATTGGGGTGGAAATGGAGTGGAATGAAGGAGATCGATCTTAAAATGAACTAAGTTCCTCTCCAATCTCTCCATTCCACCTCATTCCACTAGTTTCCAAACAAGCCCACAGAGACAACACGTTGGTGCTGTTGCTGTAAAATATCTTTACACTTACTCCAGAAATAGTAGTTCCAGGTTAGTGCATGTTACCTTATGCTTCGATAGGAACTGAGAAAACCTTAGAATCATTATACCAGATTACCCGCAAAAAGAAAAACATTATACCAAAAATACATAGTTTTTTTTTCAAGTAGAAGCACTGACTTGTTTTATGAGCTGCAACAATACAGCTGTGTTTTAAGGATGCCATAGAAGTGACTTATTTTGCTTGTAACTGATTTTCTGTGTGGGATTTGTAAAAAAAAAAAAAGAATATACCAGCCGCTCGTAGTGTTCCTCTCAAGTAGGAGGAGTACATACAAGAAATCGATGCTGCCAGAGTACCAGAGAGTGGACGTCGCGCCGAACAGGCGGACGCAGCCGCCGGGCGAAGAAAACAACAATATTTTGCTGGCCAGTGGCCGCCGAGGAGGCCGTGCTCCTGCGATGCCCACTGTCGACATTCGACAAGCCCCGGCTTCTTCGCGCGCCCGTCGGCGGAATGCCTAGCGTCCACCACGTGTGCTACGGACCTTCAACGACGTCACCGGCCGCCTCGTCACGGCGTGGCCGTTCGAGGAGCCGCTGGTGATCACCGTCGTGGACAACTCAATTTATTTAATTCTTCCACATTGGATATTCTGACTCAATTTATATGTCTCATGTTTGGGTGCGGTCATATGTTCTTCGTACCGAGATCTGGGCGGGAGATTGAACGAGGTAATAACTGAAAGTGGAAGAGAAAGTTACATTTGCATATATTTAATCCTAGCTACTTTTTACTACTCTCTTTGTTCCAAAATATAAGTCACTTTAGCTTATAGCTTTTGCTATGTAACTATAGATGTATAGTAAAACCTATGAAGTTCGAAAACTAAAAGACCTACATTTTAGAATGGATGGAGCAAGTCTCGGCTCGCCTTGTCAGGCCTAAATGACTCAAAAGGACAGAGCTCAGTTTGGTGATTAAATATTTGGGAGTTTTTCAGAGCAGCTAAAATGTTTGGTCGGAGATGCACCAATGATTATGGGCGCGTTTGGTTGGCGTCCGAAGCTCACCGTGCCGCGCCATAACTCTCGCGCCAGACTCGTGGCAGCTGTTTGCTTTGTCGCTGAACTTGTGGTGTGCCGCAGTTCATTTTTTTTAGGCCACTTGACACCAAAAAGCTTGGCGGACATATCGTCCGCTCAACCTTGGGCGTGGGCGCAGGTCTGGTGTGCGGCTTTGCTGTGGTCATGTACCAAACACGCCATATATCCGAATAATCATCCATTATAAATATATCAACTTACATGGGTGAATAAAACAAAAGGTGAGCTCCACTTAGCCGAGCTGAGCTCCTCGGCGGCGATTGAAGAAGAGCTGACTTAAGTTAAAAATGGTGAATGAATGGCCCTCATAAGCTGATTGCTGAACTTAAAGGGGGCCTATGCCCCCTCTTAACTTAACTTAGTCCACACATCTTTGCAACAGAAAATGCATAGCCATGAGAATTAACAAAGGACCACAAAATCTTCAAGTGGACGGCGAGATCTTTCTCATTAGAGATCGATTGATGATACACGATACGCAGTTAACCATTATTTGCCCAATTCTTATGTAGTTTATAGAGGAGCAATACCAATTTTCGCATCATAGGATTTAGGATATTTGACACATAGTAGTATTTGTTTGATTCGAGAACCACTCATGTTGTATGAGGTGGTCTTATCTATCATGAACTCACTTCATAAATATCGGTGGTCGAATTCTATTACTCAAATTTAAATTAATTATTAACACGCGAGAGATGAAGTTGTGAGGTATTAACACATTTTATTCCATAAATAAAAAATAAAAAGAATAGAGTAAAAATATGATCATAAATATTGGTGGATATAATACTTCTAGGCCCTGTTTACATGTTTCGCGAAATTTTTTTCGAGTATGTTCCCTCACATGCATGGTATATTAAATGTAGTCGAAAAAATAACCTATTATATGGATGGAGTGTACTTCGCGAGACGAATCTAATGAGCCTAGTTAGGTCGTGATTAGACAATAAATTGCTACAGTAAACATGTGCTAATGACGGATTAATTAGACTCGTTAGGTTCGTCTTGCGATTTACTGACAGAATCTGTAATTAGTTTTGTAATTAGTCTATATTTAATACTTTAAATGTGTGTCCGACATACTCGAAAAAAAATTCGCGTTTCATCTAAACAGGGCCCTACATGAGCTGACTGTACACGCGACGCGGACGCCGGACACTGCTTTACTGTCGGCCGTTTAAAAAAAAACATGAGCTGACTGCTGAGCCTGACCGGGAACTCAGCTCCTCGGCTGGCGATCGCGTCACGCTCACGCACACGAGGACGGAAGAGCCGTGCGACGTGCGCTGCCCGCCGCCCGGCCTTTGCTTGTGTTTGTTTTGTTTGTTCCACACACGTGGTCCGCACGCGTCGCGCGCCGGAGGTGCACACGGAGGCGGAGGAGTGGAGCGCCAGCCGAAGCGCGAGTTCGATCCTGGAACCGTCTGGAGGGAAGGGAACGAGGCGCCGGCCGGCGCGGGTGAGCTCTGACGCGGACGCCCACGTCGCGCCCCGGAGCGCGCCGGGCTCGCCCACGCGTGCACCGCGGCGCGCACACGCGTCGCGACGCCACGGCGCGCACGTCGCGGAGCGCAGGGGTTTAAAAGGAATCAGAGCCCTGCTCCATCGATCAAGTCGTACTCAACTCACCAGGACCATCGCCATCTCATCTCCGGCGACCGATCTCGTTCCTCCTGGTCTTGTCGTTGTAGGGGCAATAATATTGTCCAGCTGACCAGCTCGACCGTACGTCCGGCCGGCCACCAGGAGTTTCAAGAGCGAGCGAGCGCGACGAGATGCCGTCGTTGATGACGATGACGCCGTGGCGGAGGAGGAAGAGGGCGGGGGCGGTGGGGGGCACCACCACGCCGGTGGCGGTGCGCACGCGGCGGCGCTCGTCGCTGGGCGCCATGTGGCGCCGCGTCGTGCGCACCATCACCTGCACGCGCCGACCATACTACTGATCATCGGCGGCGGCCGGCGCATATAGGACCGCGCGCGCGCTCCCCGGGAGAGATTATTTCCAGCTTTAATTTGTTGCAATAATTAATGTGCGATGACGTGTCGTGTCGCTGTTCATATACAGTCTGTGTCGAGTGAAAGACGGTTGTGTTTGTGCTGTGCTTTTATCGTCGTCGATCTACTGTACTTTACTGGTTCATAAATGTGTATCCCGATCACTTTGTTGTGTTAATTGCCAAATCTGCCGTACATTTGATTTGTGCTCCACGAATTTGTTGTGTGTTTTAAGGGGTGTTTGAGAGGGCTCCACCTAATAAAAGAGCTCCATCTTCACTAGCTCTACTTTTTTAGCTTCACTCCACCATCTTAAAAAAATATGGAGCTACTGTACATGTTTGACAAACTGTGGTGCTCCAGCTTCAGGAAAAATATGGAGCTACTGTACATGTTTGACAAACTGTGGTGCTCCAGCTTCAGGAACTTGAGAACTTGGTAGGAATGGTCTATTTTGCCCACGATATATGTTTGGATCTATTTGCACGGCCCACGATATATGTTTGGATCTATTTGCACATGAGGAGATCGTTTTTTTGCGCTGCTACAGTAAGCGCGCTACAGTAACCGTGTGTTCTGCGGTACAAGGCATCCATGTGCGGTCATTGCTAGCCCAATAAAAATGTTTCAATGACAAATTTTCGAACCAAATGAAAGGTCGCAAAAGGTACAAATCAACCTTAACATTGTAAACTAATTCCAAGTAAGAGAAAGTGAGGTAGCTAGCTCATCACGAAAGGCATCCATAGTTGGCGCGTTGGGTGCGGAAGTTGACCCATCCGCCACCACCGCTTGTGAAGATGCAAATTTGTTATATCTTTCCGGTATTGTAGCAACAAAATTTGGATCACGATCATATCGAGCAAAGTCTTCATCTTCATCTCCATGTTCACGAATGAAATTATGAAGTACCATGGTAGCCACAACAATCATTTTTTGCTTGTACATGGGATATGATGGGATCCTCCAAAGAATTGGCCACTTCATTTTTAATAATCCAAAAGATCGCTCAATGACATTACGAATAGATGAGTGAACCCGATTAAACCTTTCCACAGGAGTTATAGGTTCGGTACCTCTATGCCATTCCGGTATATGATACCTTTCACCCTTGTAAGGAGCGAGGTAGCCTGGACGATTCGGATATCCCGTATCCACAACATAATATTTGCCTATGTTTTAGAAAAGAAATTATATGAGTTACGGAGTAATGGTATATGTTAAAATGTAATAAAGAAACAGACGTTACCTTGTGGAGGATGTGGGAAAAAATGCTTCATCAACTCTGAGTGCATTGTACAACACACTTGTATCATGCATAGCTCCAGGGTTTCCCATGGAAACATAAGTGAAACGCATATCAAAGTCACATACTGCTAGAACATTTTGAGTGGCTGTCCCAGATTTTTCAATATATCTGACTTGCTCCTCAGGTGAAAGAGAGACTCGGATATGAGTGCCATCAAGTGCACCAATGCAATTTTTGAAGTGTGAATATGCACGTCTGTCATCTCTTATTCTTCTACTGGACTGTGGAAAAATTGGGATCTTTTGGTCTAATAAAGTCTTTTGCCATAGCCATCAAAGAATTAAGAACCTCATTAAATTTTCTACTAACAGTTTCTCCTGAATGCTTGAATCTATTTTGGGTTCTATTATTAGAGCTATTTCCACCACATGTGTACAGGAACATAGCATGCATCTCATATGTGCTCATGTGCATAGAAGATTGCAGCCCATACCTTTCCACCAACACTTGATGGATATCCAAGAATATTGAGTTGCTCATACGAAGCTGTCTGTGGCATTCTCCAGGACTTTTCAATGCCTCTATCAGCCATCCTGTACCACTTACAGCAGATGTCCTTGGAGGGTTTTTAACAACGTACATGTCAACATATATTTGTGCAATATCTGCAGCACCCAAAACAAGATTCCAAAAGACCTCACTTTCATCATTAGAGTCATCACTATCACTTTCACTTTCCTACAAGTAATAAGACATGACAAAAAAAATTACCACACATAATAATAACAAGACAAAAATCATGAGGCATAAATTAAGATGACAGACCATAGTTCAAATGATAAAATTGATAAAGAGCACACATAAGTTCAAGTGACAATTAAATGGTACAGACCATAGTTCAAATGAAGAAAAAAGAAAAATTAAAAAGAACACAACTCCTTAGTTGCCATACTTGGCATTGTACTTCCTGCTAAGCCAATCAAATCTAATTTCATTTGTGGGCATGGTCATGAACATCTTTCTTTTCCTTCTTCACAAACAACTCTGTAGCAATGAAGTGCTCATTTGAACCATACCCTGCACCACTTGCCAAAACAAGGTCCATGACTTGTTCCACAGTAACTTCATCTTGTTTTTGAGATGTAAAAGAAGAGGCCGACTCAGCAATCTTGGTTATTTGCTCTTGAATAACTAGTGTTGTGCCTACTCTTTGTTTCTTTGGTGGTGGAACTCTTTTGTTTGCCAACAAAATGGTGGGAGAAGGAGAAGGAGAATTATCTTGGGGTTCATCATCACCATCCCCACCATCCCCATCCCCATCACCACCATCAAAATCATGAGGCACCTCATTCCAGTCAATAGAATCACCCTGACCATATGATAGATATCTTTCAAGCATCTGAACTATTGTTTCTCTAACTCATGTACAAGTACTGGTGTAGTAATGAATAACAAGGTAAAGAAAGAATTAAATTTTACCGTGTCATCAACCTTCTTCTTGCCTCTGGCCTCTACAGCGAGAAAATCTTGGACGGCTAACTGGGAACCTGGGGCGTTGTCCTGGCTGGCACCCCGCCCGGCGCCCTGGCTGGAGCCTTGCCTAGCGCGCTGGGGGGCACGGCCGCCGCCCTGGCTGGCCCGGCCTCGGCCAGTCCCTTGGCCAGCCGGCCACGACCTCTGGCCTGGCCGCCTAGGGGGCCACGGCCTGTCCCCAGGGCGCCCAAGGGGGCACGCCCAGCCACCAGGCTGCCCTCCTTCTGTAAGGACGTCTGTGGCTTCACGGCTGGCCGCCGGAGCCGGCGGATTGAAAGGATTCCGACCGGATTGAAGAGATGCAGCGAAGCTTTTTTGAGCGGCATGAGTGGAGGAAATCAAATCTTTGGGAGGAGCACCTGATGTTCTTGCAAGATTGGAAGGATGAGGCTCGTCATTCCCTTCCATCTCGCCGGAGTTGGGGCCGGCGGCGCCCCCAGCCACTGGGGCGGCGGCGCTAGGGTTTGTCGAGGGGAGGGGGGCGAGAGGCGTCGGTCTGGGGGAGAGGCGTCGCCGCGTCGGTCTGGGGGAGAGGAGGGGAAGAGGAGCGGTCTTTTTTTTTCTTTCTTGAGACTGAAACGGTAAGTTGTGTAACAAGTGGCATGGTGGGTAATTATCCACCATCTCCATGAGGAGGTATGTATTTGGGGTTTTGGAGCACCCCTTGAGGTACTCCAAAAAAAGGTGGAGATGACCCTCATCTCCAACCTTTTTCTGGAGATGGAGATGATGGAGATGGACATGTTTGGCTGGAAGTTTTTTGGAGATGGTGGAGTGGAGCTATTTTTAGAGCTCTAGAGCTCTCCCAAACACCCCCTTACTTGTTTGTTCATACATTGATTGTCTTGCAACACACGTCCGCCACCGACCCACTGCTAAAGCCTGCTAAATAGCGTACTTTACGTTCGCCCTGTAAACTTAGATAACGCTCTGCACGGGCAGTGATAATATAGTTTCCACCGGTTTCAAAATAAATACAATAGGATTAGACACGCAAACCACCAATGCTAAATCTAACCTATTAGACACGCAAACCAATGTTAAATGTAAAATTACTGTATAAAATTACTCGGTCATAGAAATATTTAGATTTTGTCTTTTTACGAGAAATTTTCGGACCATTGTTAGGCCATTTTTAGCAAATCAAAATTGCATTTTTTTATAAATTTTAAATCTTAGAATTGTATTTATTTTGAAAGCAGTTTCAGGCATTTATTATGGTTAGTAAATCAAAGTTGCATTTTTTAGGTATAAATTTAAATCTTAGAATTGTATTTGTTTTGGAAGTAGTTTCAGGCATGAACGGAAACCGACAACGGACCAAGCAATACAACCGGTGCATAAAAATAAATTGATCAGTTTGCTATAAAAATAAATTGATCAGTTGTACAGTATTAAAAAAGTATTTCTCAGTTTAATTGGCTCTATAAATTGATCGTACAAATGTTCCCACTTCTCACCTCTGTTTACACACACGCCAGGTGTCCGCCGTGTGGTCCAAGTAAACGCGTGTCGCCCTTGGGGGGCAGCAGCACTGTACGTGACACGTCGACGGATCAGCCCATCAATCAATCAGTGAGGCATGGATTACTTGGGTGCTCTGGAACGATCCGATCCCAAGGATAGCAGAAACGGAGCGCATGATTGACAGATGACACGGTTTAAATTTAACGGTCCGGGACGACGACCTCCTCTCCTCGCCGGGCAGCTGCCGATGACACGTGCGCCGCCCACGGATAGATGCCTCCTCGGCAGCATCTCTGGCCATCCACCCAGCTCGGGAGTACGCGTGGCGCGTGCCCACAGGGCCACACGCGCCCCGGAGCACCGGCCAGCTGGGCCGCCAGGTCGTTCGTTAAAAGGGGCAGGCACGGCCTGCTGCGAGCAAGCACACCAGTCGCCACGCTCATAGCCATCGTCTTCGGCGAACAGCAAGCCATCCGGCCTCTGTCTCCGTTGCTTCTCTAGCTAGCTCACCGAGATCGTTGATCCGATCCTGAGCGACCACACGTACGCCGACAGCTGCCCGCCGCGCGCCCGGCCCCAAGAGGGAGGAAGAGATCATGCCGTCGCTGTGGCCGACGACGAAGAAGGCCAAGAAGACGCGGCGCTCGGCGTCCCGCTCGTCGTCGCGCCGCCGCGGCGAATCCTCGCTGACCGCGCTGTGGCGGCGGGTGGCCGGGCCGCGGCCGCCGGTCGTCGTCGTTGATGGGGAAGAAGAAGAAGAAGAAGCCCGGGCTGCTCTCGCGCGCCGCGCGGGTGCTCACCTGCGGCCGCCGCTAGATAGGCGCACCTGCATTGCATGCATCTGCGTAGCGTCAACGCGTGCGTGATGACCCTGTGTGTGTCTCTCTCCGTGCATCGCGCTAGCTCGTGTGCTTGTGCTTCTCGTCATATCGTGCGTTTTTGCCACCGTGTGTATGTTCAGTTGTAATCTTTCGCATGTTTGTGAAGTGAATGTACTGCCCAGCGGCGAATTCTGTAGGAGTATGTGCTCAATTTGAACTTGCGGATCAGAGCCGGTTGCTGTGTCCTCCAGCTTGTGCAGGAGGCACAAAACCAGCCCGCAAGTAGATCATTTTTTTTCCTAATAAATTTGTACAGAAACTCTAAGGAGTGGCAACAAATTTACGATGGGTAATAATCCCACTTGTAGTGGCATGAAAGAGAAAAAAACAGAATAATTGACGGTGCTCTAGATCTTCTACGCAGTTGGTTGCTTCTATAATTCACACTGGTTTCTGTTCTTTGATTGTTTCTACAAGTACTTTTACTTTTCTTCGTCACTAGCATCATGCCCGTGCGTTGCTACGGGACATCAAATTTTTTTACTAAAAGACACATGGATCGCACATAAGACAACAATACTATAAAACTAAATACTGACGTTAAATTGACAATTAATCCAAAAAAACAATGTTCATAGTCATGGAGAGCACAGTGTCGCACGCTCACCAACTCTATTGTATAGACCTTTTCATGGTGCGGCTAAGATAATGTGTTATCTCGATAGAAAGAAATCTTCAATATCCATTGTTGGGTAAATGACTGATCCCCAAACCACACTTAGTCGAACAGACCAGTGTTCAAAGCGCGCCCACACAGACATCGGGGTATGGGCACTATGGCGCGCGTACTCTCTCCGAATTGAAATAGAAGTCATATTAGACAACGGCACGGTCATCAAAATGTAACTTTGACTTCTTATTTTTCTAAAAATATTAATTAAAATATAATATGTTTATATTTTAATAAAAAGGACATTCAATTTTGCAAGGTCTGGCTACTAATTTATCTAAAGAATCAAACTTCTTAACTGAGATGATCAAGAACAACCTTAGTTTTCCCTCACACAGTCTCTCTCTAGAGTCTCTGTCCAGCATCTTCGACAATTTCTCCTTCATAAGGTTATCATAATTGGACACATTTGTGATAAGCTCCACTCTACAACATTTATGTTCTTCATTGCTAAAAGCTCTTCATTGTTTCCTGTCTCCTTGATGTTTGCCTAGATAGCAAGAGAATGATCTTGAATTGAGAATACCATCAATCTGAATTCAGTCATTTATCCTAAAAGGCAATAATCTAGTCACCATGTAAAATTGGGCAACATCTTAATTAAAGATAATAGTATCCTTATTTCTAACCAGAACCAGTACAACTGGCAAAATTTATAATTGAGTCAAGACCTGTAGAAAAAAAATGCATGATAAATAAATATTTATATATAACCCTTTATGATGAGAAAATTTGTCTACAAAGCAGAGACACAGAACAAACCCTTTACTACATTAGACATTTAAAAAGAATCATGATCCTATATTTATTTGCTTACAGATAAAGCATGAAGAACATCTATAGCACCCCTTATATGATGCACAACTTACCATTTACCAAGCAGGCTTCCTCTAGTCCCTACATAGTTTTTCTTTCCCCCTTTTGTCCTTCCTATACTCTGATCGCCCAGGCCGTTTGCTTCTAATCCTCTGCTATATTAATAGAAATGATGCAGTTTGTGGCCATGTTCGTTGAGGAAAAAATACTGAGAAAACACACCATTCCTTGATAAGCAGGATAAAAGTGGGGAAAATAGTGATGGTCTCTACTATAGAAAGTAAACAGACTGATGGCCTACTAAGCTGACGCTGAACCTAACAGAAGGCAACAATTAGGTATTTATTCAAACAATGGCCATTTGTGTGTGTCATCAAAAGCATCTCAAAGTGTGATACGGAGTATATACTAACTATCTATTATTGACAGTTATCTAAAAATAAAAGTCTAGCCACTCACTTTTCAGGAAAACATAATTACTAAGAAATAAAAATAGCTTTTAGTCTAGCAAGTTATATAGCAATAAAAATAATCTCATGTAGGTACCATCTTTGAATACCTAATTTGATGCAAGATACTCCGGAAGATGTGGTTCTGACAGCATCGTGCATGCTATTTTACTTGGACCAATTAATAACAGCATCATGGTTGGACCAGAGTGAGAGCAGCAAAACACCTGAAACAGGAGAAAATCGTATTTAATCTGGAAGACAGAAAAGAAAAGGCAACTACCAAGTGGCAACTCCAATTTGACCTATAACTATCACCTAATAGTTGTAACTAAAACTGTACACTTGCAGCCAGACAGCCCAAGTGAGACTGCAAAGAAACCGAAAACACTACCAAGTGGCTTCTCTATCTTAACCGTCACATATTAGTGGTAATTAAAACCCTTACACTTTCAGCCAGACTGCCCAAAAGTCAATGCCACTTTTTAAAATCTTGTGCAACTATCTCCACATATTTTTTAGAGAAAGGGGCTCGCTACTCTCCCGGCCTCAAGAGGCTGCGTGCAGCAAAAAAACACGAATAAAATGTTTGAAAGTAAAGGCTACAAAAGCAAAAGCAAATTAACCAAGGACTGTTGCATACACAGAGTGAATGTCTATGCCCCCTGTTACAGCTAAACTTGTCGCATCTTCAAGAGAAAATCCCTGACATTTCAGGTATAAATTATGTACCGTTAAATAAAAAACTATTCATTAAATTCTAGGTATAAAACAAACATGGCAAGTCAGAATCAACAAATATTCATTAATTGCATCACTTGACATCCCATATTGAAGTATATATGGCTCACCTGGAATCATCTCTTGTCAAAACCGATAACGCTGCACTTGCACAGGCTGTTGTAACCCTTGGTCCTTCTTCAGAGGCCAAAAATGCAAGATGTAAAACATCACTGAATAGTAAGACCAGAGATAATGTCTACAGAAGATTGACTATTGGCACATATATAATAAAGACAGAAAACTGCATGTGCTGAATACAGCGGTGATCCTCAGCTGAGGGTTTTACTCACAAACTTGTTAACCTGCTTATTCCTTTTGTTCACCTTAATATAATATAAGGCTTCCAACTCACCCAGTGGCACATGTTCAGAGATACCATGTTTACAGTGAAATGTGGTTATGTAGTAGATTACTTTTTCTATATGTGGTACAGAAGTAAAAGAATTGACAAATATACTTGATACCTTTATGAAAAAAAAACATGGATGTACTAAATTGAATTGCTGATATTCCTGAAACTATCATGACCAACATTATTGAAATCTTAGAAAGACAAAAAAAAGAGAAATAAACAGCAATTTGTAAGCATATCACTTGGTCTCATCTTGTGGTTATCCTCTAAATAGTGATTAATACCAGAGTGTAGAGTCATTACCCCTGGCTCACAATAATTAACTCTCAATTAAGACAATCATTCACATAATGTTTATTAGAATATGAACTTCCAGTTCAGATAGCTTAGTTCAGAACTATTATCCCTTAGCCTAGATTATTATGGATCACATATACATTATTGTATATTGTATACGCATCACTATGGATCATTGTAAAAAAACATTAATTACTATACATGTTATTGACCAAGTACTTAAGTAAAGCAGCACTCACGGTGGTTTTCATTGGTACAGTAGTTCATGAACATACATTGTCCTTCCACACATGGTTTAAGTAAAAGAAAACTCACCAAAACTAATAAAGCTAGAGAAACATACTATAATACAAAAAATAGAAAAGAACAATAGCTGACAGCTGATATTTGCTTAAACACTATATGATAACTGGAGTTATGACAATGCATGAAGTCATTAGGATGATTGGTATATACATGACATCGACACAACTTTAATCCACTACTCGATAACCAAAAAGAAAACAGACTTTCAGACTTTTTTTTCTAAGAGTGGTTCCGTGGTTTGGTATCCATTTGACGGCCCTCTTGATGTCATTGTAGTCGTAGCCTTAGTTCATGGTTTTCTGAATTTACATACATTAAACAGGGACCAGCAGAAAATTGGCTCTATTTTCACTGAACTGAATCAAACAATGCAAATACATGTACACAGAGATTACACAGTTTAGTAGAGCAGAAAATGAAATCATTTCTTCAGTGTGCAACTGCCACTAAAGTCAGAGGGCTTGTTGAAATTATCATTTATGAACAACGTAGAAGTAAAAACATTTTAAGTTTTGCCACTTCTGATGTGTGGAAGGTATTAAAGATAATGATGCATGATTAAGATTTTCCTTCATACCCCCAACTTACAGCAAGGCTGCACTCCAATCCCATTACTGACTTCCTGTGCTGGCAATCAATCGACCACCTTAGCAGTTAGCAGGAAGCAAAGACAGCAATGCTGCAATGCATCGGTATCGTCGTTAGAACACTCCAGCGCAAGCAGTGACCGCTAGCCAAGAATGGTAGAAGGAATGTGCCTGAGCAGAGAGATACACTTGTGCGTAGTAGCCTGATCATCCTGCAGGGCCCGAGTTCCAAATTGATTTGAGGATCTCTCAATAAATTAACTGCATCTGAAGAAGAGCGGATCTACGAACCTACCACGTTCAACACCTTGTCCAGCTCGACATCGCCCACCAGTATCAGGTTCTGGCACGACAGCTCGAGAGTAACGTTGAGCACCTTGGGTGCGTCGTCTCACTGCCGGCGCCGAGGCGAGGGACCGGGAGGAGGATAGGGATAGGGGTGTAGCCGCTGCAACCGTTAGGGTGGGAATGACTGCGGAGGACGCCGCCGGGAAGGGCGAGGAGGCGGACGACTGCTCGATGGTGGTTGCCTCCGGACTGAAGCTTCAGGGCATCCAGGAGCATGAGGCTCGCAACTTGGCGGTCGTTGCCGCATCGAGGAGGAGTCGTCCCAAGGAAGGCCAGGACGCGGTTGCGGTAGGCCAGCGGGAAGTCGCGGAGGACGGAGCTCACGACGAGAAGCGTAGGCGTCGCAGAGGGCATGGTGAGGAGGGCGGCGAGCGCGGCGACGGGGGAGGCCGCGAGGTGGAGTAAGAGGCGACGGCTGCGGCGGTCCAGGCGAGCGCGGCGACTGGGGAGGACGCGAGGTGGTGGAGGAGGAGGAGGCGGCGGCTTAGGGTTTGCTAGGGTTTGGGTGCGGGGCGCAATTGCGGGGCAGGGAGGGCCGGAGGGGACGCTCACATCGAATCATTGATGGAATAATGGACGGCTCAGGAGGCGCCGACAACTGACGTACCAAGCATATCGCACCGGTCGGATTTGGGAAGAGATCGAAGGGTGCGGGAGCCATCGCGCGATGGATGAACGGCTAATCGATCGCATTAGCGGACACTAACGTCCTACGAGACACCAATTGCACGACGAACGATCCACTTTTTAGTCTTTTTAGTTGTGAGATAAAACGCTATTACTGGCAATCAGCATATATATTAGACGCCTTGAACTCCTCTAACTACAAAATGCACATGCATCGTGCTTTCCTATTCGATGTATTGACATGACAATCTATTTTCTACTACTGGCGTACCACCAATGGTTTCTGTATGGACTATGGGGCTTATGCCCCCCTCCCGTCCACACATATATATGCTTCATTCATGAAGAGGATAGAGGAGCTGATATGAGAAAAGAAGTTTAGAAGAGGAGGGAAGTCGGGTGACGGATATTAGAGTAGAGATAGTTGCCCGTGGAGTCGAAGCACAATGTTTATATCGGCGTGTGGATCGAGGTGGCGTCAAATTTAACATAGATGCTATGGCCGACGAAAGAGAGAGGAAGATAGGCACGGAAAAAATAGGTCACAAGAAATTACTCATTCCGCGCTTACTCCAGAGGTCGTTTTATTGTTCATCTGCAACCAACTGAAATTCTTTTACGCCTTGCTTCTCTAGTTCACCGAGGCCGTTGATCCGATCCTGAGCGACCAACACCTGCCGGCAGCCCGCCGGTCGTCGCACCGCCGCGGCAGCGGCAAATCCTCACTGACTGCGCTGTGGCAGCGGGTGGCCGGGCCGCGGCGCCGGTCGTCGTCGAGGGGGAAGAAGCCCGAGCTGCTCTCGCGCGCGGCGCGGGTGCTCACCTGCAGGCGCCGCTAGGCAGACCTGCATCTGCGTAGCGCTAGCGCGTGCGTGACCCTGTGTTTTTGATCTCTCCGTGCATCACGCTCGTGCGTGCGGTGGATGTAGGTACGGGTCGTCGCGTGTTCATCATGTGCTTGTACTCTCGTTGTATCGTGCGCGTTAGCCACGGTGTGTATGTTCATTTGTAATCTTTCGCATGTTGTGAAATGTAAACATCCAGCAGCGGTTGACTGAATTCTGTATGTGCTGAATTTGAACTTGCGGTTCAGAGGCGTTTGCTGTCTGCCTGGCTCCTGCCACTAGTCCGCAAATAGACCATTTTCCCCCAACAAATCTCTACAGTACCGCTAAAGAGTGACAACAATTTTGCGGTGGGTAATAACCCCAATTGTAGTGGCATGAAGGAAAAAATCGAATAATTGTCGGTGTTCTAAATCTTCTACGCAGTTGGTTGCTTCTATAATTCACTAATCTCATCCAAGTTTTCATCAACATCACTAATTTCAAAATCATCATCACTAGAGATAACCAACTCACGTGCGTTGTCTTGACCGGAACCTCCAACTCCGGAACCATCCCCGGTTTGAGCCATAGTGTTTCCCTTAGGTGGTTAAACCTCAAACAAGAGACCTTGCTCATATCAATTGAAAGGACCAACACTAGGCCTAAACCTAGGGGGGGGGGGGGGGTTGTGAATAGGCCCTGCTTAAAAATCTACAAATTCTTCACGAAATTCGTCAAGGGTCGGATGATCCGACACTGTCTCGGATCTTCTGGTGGTCCAAGAGATCTGACACAGGGCATGATCTTCTAACCAGTGGAGAAAAACCGTACGTGATTTAAATTTAACTTAGATTTTGATGATTCCCTTTGAATACAAAGATGATAAATGAAGTAACTAACCCTCTGAATATGATCTACACAAGAGTATATCAACTAGCAAGTAGATTGGGTCAAATCAAGCACAAGAACAATATGAACAACAATAAGAACTAAATACACAAGATTTATCCCCAAGTTCACTCCACAAAGGAGCAACTTCTCCGTTGAGATGCCCACGAAGAGCCGGGCTGTCACTAGCCTCTAGTCTCTCTCAACCCACCACAAAGGAGGATTGAGTTACTTACTATTGCTCTCACAAAGAGGGGAGTGATACAAACGTTTCGGTGCTCAAACCACAAAGGAATGGAAGCTAACGGCGACGCCTAACCGTCTAGAAGGAAAGCTCCAAGAGTAACAAACACGAATCAATCAACCAAGCTTGCTTGAAGGACTTCTTGAGATGAACAAGTGATGAACTCACAAAGAACTCTTGCAACAACCTCCAAATCTTTCTCTCACTCAAACCCTAGATGAATCCTTGCTAGAATCAAGTTCTTGGGAGGAGTAGAGAGGTGGAATGAATGCTATGGAGGGCTGGTTGGTCGGGGAAGCAAGAGGAAGTAAATGAAGGGGTGAAGTGGTATTTATAGCCTACCCCCAAAATGTGACCGTTGGAGCTCAGATCCATTTATCGGATCTTCCGACACATGGTCGGATCTTCCAAGCAGGTAAAGAAGTGTATAGGAAATTCAAGCTTCATCTCTCTGAATACAGAGGCCTAGGACATCCGACACAGGGTCGGATCTTCTGGACCTCCCATCGGAACTTCTTGACCCCCCTCGGATGTTCTTGATCCCAGTTGAAAGTCTTAAGAAGAACTTCTGACAGAACTCCCTAATCTTCTTGGGTTTGTCTTAGATGGATCGGATATTCCGATATAGGGTCGGATCTTCCTGACTCCTGTCGGAACTTCTTGCTCGGAACTTGTTGACCCCATCGGATGTCCTAAGAAAAACTTCCGACAGAACTCTCGAAATTCACATGAGGATCTCGGATCTTCCGACGTACCGTCGGATCCTCTGACCATGAAGGTTTTGGTGAGAAAACCCAAGTGTTTGTGCATGAAGTGTGTGACTCTCATGTAGTTTTTCATCTCAAGATCTGTCCTTTGAGAAGCTCAGTTGGTTAGGACATGTCCCCCTTTATAATACGGTGTTTTCTATATACTCAAATTCAAACCGAAAATTAAATTTAAATCTTCAATAGGCCCATCCACCGTACATAATCGAATTGGGGACCTTCTTTTAACCTTTTAGCTTCTCTTTTGTTTAAACCCTGCATATACCTCATTTACAAGCATTGTGATTGTCATCACCACAAAAATCTTTAGGATCCTAGATGCACTTTCACGCTGCCACTCGCCATGATCATCGCGGGCCTCACGACAGAGGCGTGACGGCGGCAGGGACGGCCTCGCTAGGGATCCATCGCGAGAGGCTTGGAAGTATCCGGGTCTGGATTGTATTCACACGGTAGATTTTAGATCGAAGGGCTGTAACTTGATGACGACGTGGTTGCGCGAGGGAAGAGGAACTGGTATATAGAAACATAGGTTATGGTAAATTCTTATGTACTAACAACAGTTTCTATGCGGACTTGGGGGCTTATGCCCCCTCCCGTCCACACATACATGCTCCATGCATGAAGAGGAGAGAGGAGTAGATATGAGAAAAGAAGTTAGAAGAGGAGGGAAGCCGGGTGAGCGGATATTAGAATGAAGATAGCTGCCCGCGGAGTCTGAAACAGAACGTGGATATAGACGGCGTGGATAGATGTTATGGCAGGTGGAGGAGTTGACACCAAACTCAGGCAACAAAGAGAGGCACAACAAAGAGGAGGCCTATCCGAGACGAAAGAGGGAGGGAAGTAGGCACGAAAAAATAGGTAACAAGAAACTATTCATCCCTAGCTTACCGCAGATGCAGGCACGAAATTTTTGCGCTTTGGTGTTTGACGTCATTATTGGTAAAAAAAAGATGCTCTAGAATTTTTTTTACAAATACAATTGTAAAAGCAGTTTATGGAGCCAATAAGACGCTCCTAGCAGCACTTCTTGTACCGAAAGAAAGGCTTTACAGACACACTAGTAGCTAGTCTAGTAGACGTTTTTCCCCGATAAAAGTCTAGTAGATGTTTAGGGCACTCATAATGACACTAGTTATGTAGCTAGTTAAGATGAAGGTGAGAGAAGAAAAAGAATATTAATTTATATCATCTCTTATTTAAGTAGACTATAAGTTTCATCTGTCATCTTCTTATTTTTTAGTTACATAAAGTAGACTGATGATTTGTCGGCTAGTTACCAGGGTTTTTTTTACCGTTGGTAACCGGTCCGGTTTGACCGGTTACCGGTCAAACCGGTCCGGTCCGGTAGCATAATAGGGCCGGTTACCGCTCAAAACCGACCCTACCAAACCGCTCCTACTGGTTAACCGGCCGGTTTGACCGGTTTACCGGACCGGTTTTTATTCCAAAAAAACCGGTACTGTAGCAAAAAACCCTGGTTAGCACTTTTTTCTCTCTCTTCATTTTGGAGAGAGAATCCACTCGGTTAGCTTGAAGGATCGGCTGTTTTGGTGCGGCACGTGCAAAAGCTGCCAGCATCCACCCCGTTCGTGTTGACAATCAATCACGGCCGCCTTCCTCGTCCTCTCGCCGTGCCGCCGCCTACTGCCGCGTCGGCTCATCATCGTCATTAATCTAATCAAACCCCCATCAAATCAAGCTCGAGCAGCTAGCTGTGCAACCACGCTCGTGCCGGCCCATGTGCCGCTGCTGCATTCCGCATCAGCAGATCACCACCCTCAGTGTCACACAGCTGACAGCTCACTCACTGCCTAACTTAACGAAGCTGCTGACCATAACGCTAACGCCGAGCTTGCTCCTCCCTCCCTCCCGTAGTCCTGTTGCCACTTGAATGCTCCCCTCGATGGATCGATCGTTCGATCCGGCGCCGACCGCGCCCACCACCTCCCTCCCCGCCTCGATCCGCATTAACTACTCCCCCGCTTCCGTACTTCTCCTCTCCCCCTTCCAAAGTCCAAATCGACCGCAAATCCCAATCCCGTTACCGAAAAATCAGAAACGAAGCCATCGAGTGAGGGAGGGAGGGAGAGGATTGCCCGCGCGGCTGCGCCCCTCTCCCCAGCCAATGCCGCCGTCCTAGACTGGGCCAAGGCAGGGGCGCCGCCGTCGTCCACCGGAGCAGGCGAGCAGCGAGCGAGCTGAGCCTGAGCGGAGGTATAGCAGGCAGCGAGAGGCGGCGGGATGACGGCGGCGGCGGCGGCGGAGGGGCGGTCGCTGGCGGAGACGCCCACCTGGTCGGTGGCCACCGTCACCACGCTCATGGTCGCCGCTTGCTTCCTCGTCGAGCGCTCCCTCTCCCGCTTCGCCAAGGTTCGCCACCCACGCTCTCCGCCTAGCTTAGCTACCGATTCGGCTGCTGGTTACACGGCTCACCTCGGTTATTAATTATTGCTCTGCTCGCCCCCGCAGTGGCTGCGCAAGACCAAGCGGAAGGCCATGCTCGCCGCGCTCGAGAAGATCCGCGAAGGTACGTACGCGCGCCATCTCCTCCGTCACCCTGCAACCGCAACCTGCCCCGTTTGCCTGCTCGATCTACCGCCGCGCCCTGAAGCTAAACTGAATGCTCTCGCGTCCTGAATCCTTTGGACTGGAGCTGTCTTGCTCATTTCTACTGCCAGTCAAGTGAATGTGAATCTGCAGCGGCTATGGCTTCGCTTTCCTCTTTTGGAATCCTCTGCTAATGATTGTTATAGTGTACTAGCACAACTGTCCCCTTTTGGAACTTACCGCTATATATCTGTTGGATGTAGTATTTCACATTCGTGGTTCTAGTTACTTGATTCGACTATGCCTTGCCACTCTGCCGCTCATCTGGATAGCAGAGTATGTATGGAAGTAGTAATTAACAATCAACAAAAGGAGTAGCAGTACTCTCCATGGGCTTGCACTCATAAATTCTAGGATCTTATTACTAGTTTAGACAATTTTGCCACATTCATTTCCAAAGGCCTCTGAAGGTTTCATATCTTAGCCATCCCCTTATTCTACTACCAAAGAAACTTGGAAGAAATTTCCGTATTTGCAATTTGAAAACCACCTGCCACAGTTGCCGCCAGGCCCACAAGCTGTTCGGCAGTATGGCTCACCCAGAGAAACAATGTCTGTCTGCAGAGCTGATGCTGCTCGGTGTCATCTCGCTGCTGCTGAGCCAGACGTCGCGCTTTATATCTGAGATCTGCGTGCCCTCGTCGCTCTTCACCAGCCGCTTCTACATGTGCTCGGAGAGCGACTACGAGGACCTTCTGCAGAGCATGGGCGCCAACCAAACGGCTCTTGCCAAAACCATGTTCGGCGGCCAGTCGATGCACGTTTGCAGTGAGGTACTTGAGCCGCCGCGCTTCCGTGCTGCAGAGGCCACTCCAGTTTGCTGACCGAGCTGGTATTCTGCTGGTACCTTGCAGGGCCATGAGCCTTTTGTTTCGTATGAGGGCCTTGAGCAGCTGCACCGGTTCTTGTTCATCCTTGGTATCACTCACGTGCTGTACTGTTTTGTGACGGTGGTTCTATCCATGATTAAGGTTGGTGTTGATCGCTCATTGCTGATCTAACATTTTAACCTCTTCTTTGTGAGTTTGTTGTGCCCTGTCGCTCATGCATAGTGCTATTGATGCAGATATATAGTTGGAGGAAATGGGAGACGCTAGCAGGTCCAATCTATGCTGAGGAGATGAAAGGTAGGGTCATCTACTGAAATGCGATGCTTGTTTAGTCATTTGTCATGCAGCATCTATTGGTTGCTTCTACCTGACACACCTCTGCCTCTCTCAGCTAGGAGAACCAAGGTGATGCGAAGGCAGTCTACTTTTGTTTTTCACCATGCTTCTCATCCATGGAGCAAAAACAAAATACTTATTTGGATGGTAAGCTTCCTTTGTCTTCACTTGGTCAGGGTCTGTAACTGATTCTGATTGTATCTTATTCTCTATCTGATAAGCATGTTAAATAGTAAAAGACTTAAATGCCTTATTTGTTCATCTCACTCAGTCATTCCTAATTTTACCTTGAACACACGTCATTGGACTATAAAGGCAAAAGAATCATGTTATAGCACACTTCTAAGAATGCACACTTCTTTCTGTTACAGCATTTTGAAATATGTGGTATATCTTGTTACATCAACACAAAGAATCCGTGGACTGTGAATTTTCTCTGTAACATCGCAGCTGTGCTTTTTGCGTCAATTCAAGGGCTCCATCAAGAGGTCAGACTATTTGGCTCTGAGGTTGGGCTTTGTCACAGTGAGTATTGCAAATCTGTTTCTGTTGTTATAATCTGTTCCTTTGTATTAAGATGGTTACAATATGCCAGTTCCCCAGCATCGTGATGTGCTTGTCCACCTTTTTGTTGTCAGTATCACAAGCTACCACATTCATATGACTTCCACAAATACATGGTACGGAGCATGGAAGACGATTACAATGGGACTATTGGTATCAGGTAATCAAAGTGCTGACTTCTTATCTGATGAATTTAGGATTAAACGGAATTATCTTCTTTGATTCATATACATCAAAGTAGGAGTATGAATGTGTACTGGTCTGAAAATGTTTTCCATGGGATTAAATATGATAAGTCATTGACTGTCCTGAGCAAAATATTTCAAATACTTCCAGTGCATAGAAGCTTCATAGCTGCCCAAAATTTAGCATAATTTTGTACTTCTTTACTTCTTTCGAAATTGCGATCAATAATGCCAGCTGAAGCTGTGTAGACATTCAGCCCTTTCTGAATTCAAAGAACTTGGTTACAGTATGCTCACGCCTGTAGCTATTCCCATTTGTTTGCAATGTTCCGTTATATAGTTGCTAGACTTATTGTTCGGGTATGATGTTCATGCACGAGCTAAAATCATGTTTGTTTCAGTTGGCCACTTTGGGCGTATGCGATCGTATGCATATTGGTCAATGTTCATGGTATTCCCCTACCCTCCCACTCACCCACCCCGAGCTTTCTAGGCCTTATATTGCAACATTTATATCTTTTCTGTGCAATGTAGGTATCAACATATATTTCTGGTTATCCTTCCTTCCTGTTATTGTAAGTATTACCTATGTTGCCTAGCCAATGTACAAGATTCAGATCATGTTGTCTCTCTTATGCCTCGTCATAATTATGTGCCTTCAAAAAATCAAACAGCTGGTCCTTCTAGTGGGTACTGAACTTCAGCACGTCGTCGCTCAGTTGGCTCTAGAAGTCGCAGAGGCAACAGCACCTTATGTTGGCACACAACTCAAACTGCGCGATGATCTCTTTTGGTTTGGAAAACCTCGGGTCCTCTGGTGGCTCATACAGTTCATTTCATTTCAGGCAAGTCTCCTGCTACTCTAGAAATAATGTTATGCTTGAATCCTTTACCTCATTCTAACAGTTACATTCTTCCAGAATGCGTTTGAGCTGGCAACATTCTTATGGTCTCTGGTGAGAATCTTCTCAATCTTTACGGCCGGGAATAAATCGTTTGGCACTAACAGCCAATAGTACAAGAGATGTAGGATAGGTGTTGGGTTTACTTATCATTGGATTGCTGGTCTGGATCTAAGCTTGCTTGTGCTGGTGCTAAAACATAGTTGCAAAAGACCAAAAAATTGTCAACTAATCAACTTCCTAGCTTTGTATGACTGGTTTTTTATTTGTACTCATTTGCATACATCTTGTGCAGTGGGAACTGAGTGCCCAAACATGCTTCATGAAGCACTATTACATGATTGTCATCCGCTTGATTTCTGGGTAAGTTGTTTTCTTTTCCTTTTTCTTTTTAAAAAGAATTATGTCGGGTTTGGCATCTTCTTATGTTCATGATGTTGCTTTGAGAAAAAAAAAATGTCACAAGTGAACGTTTCACATCAGTATCTATGTCAAACTGTGTAAACATCAGAACATGATGTCAGAACTCTGATCTGATAGTGGTACCTGCATGCTTTTGAATTTATTGTGTTACTCCAATCTCTACGCTGAGATGGGATAGTTAGTGCTAAACTATCTTCATTGCGATGCAAGTATATTGATTGTGCTAAACTTGTCTTCTGAACACTTCTGAACATTGCAGGCTTCTAGTTCAGTTTTGGTGCAGCTACAGCACACTGCCCCTTAACGTGATTATTTCTCAGGTACTCAAGAGCAAACCAAATTTCTTGTCCGATTCATACTTTGATAGAACTCTTGTCATGATTTCATACTGTTTACTAGCGATAACTATCATATCAGCTGATCCTACTGATGAGTTGCCTTGTCGTTTGGACGTCTAATTTCTTACATGATTCAAAACATTCTAATTGTATTTTTTACATATTAATGGACCATTTAAATTCGGCTTGTGCACTTTATATTCAGAAAAAGGATGTTTGAACAGATTGTTGATGTGATATGCTACTGCTGTTCTTCTGTTAAAATTTCTTGTTTTTTTTTCCACGAATTCGCAGATGGGATCCAAGTTCAAGAAGTCACTGGTCTCGGAGAACGTCAGGGAGTCGCTTCACAGCTGGTGCAAGAGGGTCAAGGACAGGAACAGGCACAACCCGCTCTTCTCACGAAACGGGACGGTCACGACGAGGTCGGTATGCTCCCTCGACACCACCTACGAGACTGATCACGAGACCAACACGGTGGGCACGCTGTCAAGGACGGTGTCGGCGACGTCGCTGGACGACCAGCTGACCGTCGGCACTGTCGATGACGACCTCGATGAGCCGTCCTGCATCGAGAAAGATGTTTGACATTGTTGCTGAAATGATCTGGTGACCGGTTACCCCCCACGTTGCTCGCCAGAGCTATACCTGTGTATTAGGAGGTGTTAGGACACAGTTGATCCTGATTTGCTGAAGAAAGAGGGCCTCTGCTGTATATTGTAACGCTATTGCCCGTCATGGCAACCAATGAATCACTGTTCAAAACTTCATTTGTGCTTGTTCCTCTAAGCAGAAACTTTCAAAAAAAGAAGCAAATCAATTACTTTGTTCATCAGTTAGGCCTGAAGCTAGATCTTTTTTCAACATGCTAAATTTTCCCTTAAATAGCCGAATCCATGCCAATTATCTTATTGGGATGACAGTTAAAAAAGTTTTATTTGAGACAAAACTAAACAGGTTTACATTTTAAAACGGAGGGCGTACTCATTAACTGACATTATTATTAACCAAAATATACTTGTCCATGTGCAATAAGAGGAAAAAAGAATGGAAGAACGCTATCTTCAGAGCATGCAGTTCTTTTAGGTAAAAAGTTTATTAGAATCGAACAGATTCTCTTCAAATTCTTGCGTTGCAAAAGAGATGAGATTCCAAAGAATATGTTTACATAAAATGTGAAAAAATCCAAAAAAACTTTTTTCTCATAAAACTTATAGATTTTTTTTGCGGGCTTAAAACTTATAGATATTGTGAGATGGGATCCAATAAAACTTATTTTTGACCATTCATATATTTTAAACTTTTAGAAATGGTATGAATAGATTTATCTTCAGCAGTTTCAAAATACTGCACATCGTTTGAACTACAAATTTCTAGTTAAAGTGTGTCTTGATGATAATACGGAGTATCTCTTTCGGCAAGCAACGACTATTATTTGAAGACCGGCCATCTACGTCAAATCTGATTAATCGTCACGACCTATAGGAACCAGGTGCGATTCAGATCCAACCAACCAGCACCAGAAGCCAAGAACAACCACGATTCGTCGTCGTGGCCCAACTTCCCCCGGAGCACCGCTAAAATTTAACGCCGGTGAACAAATAGCACAATTCCTTGCGAATGAAAAAGAAACGGAGGCAAATCGTAGCAATTGAAAAGGTGAAGAATAGTTCGCTTTACAGCAATTGAAAAGAAGCTTCTTTAACTTTCCCGAGCTCTGCCAAGGGAAAAAAAAAGGCCGTCTTCCCAGATCTCTCCGCCGCCGCCTGTCCTCTCGCCGCCCGCTCCTCGGGTCCCTCTCCTCCGTCCTACGCGGGGAGGGATCCATCCTCTTTTAGTCAAGTTTTTTTGTCTTTTATCTAGGGTGTGGTCTCCAGCGGCATCGACGACGGTGGTGCCGATGATGGCGCTATGGAATAAGGTCTCTCCGGCTTTCCCCTACCTCGACGACGTCCGATTCGGCGCCGACGAAGGGCCAGTGAGAGTAGGTTCTGCAGGATCTGTAGGTTCCCTCCAGATCTTTGCAGTTTGTGTGTCTATCAGGAGATGCAGTTGGCTATCATTTGGTGTGGCGACCACGACCTCTTCCTCCGGTTTGTTCTGCGACATGATCCGGTTTTCCTAACCCTCTGCTATGGTGGCGAAGGATTGCAAGCCTGCGCTACGTTGGGTGTTCCCCCAACCGATGTTCTTCCAGCGGTTGCTAGATCTCGTTGTAAGCAGCGAGTGGTTTATGTGGTCTTCAAAGCCTTTGGCGATGGCGTTTGCAGGTGCCCATTTTCCTTGTTGTCGTTTCAGTGCATTTTTTAAGTCCCGGCGGTTGAAGAACATCCGAAGGAAGAAGACGACCAGAGAGCTCTTCGCTGTAATTTTAATTTTGTTTTGTCGTCTTGTGTAAGTTGTCCTTCCTTTGTACTCCCTCAGTCCCAAAATATAAGCATTCGTTGAATTTCAGACATCACGTTTGACCATCCGTCTTATTCAAAAAATTTAACAAAATATAAAAACAAATAAGTCATACTTAAGGTATACCTAATGATAAAACAAGTCATAATAAAATAATTAATATATTTATAAAATTTTTGAATAAGACGGATGGTCAAACGTGATGCACAGAAATCGAAGAATGCTTATATTGTGGGACTTCTTCTCTTGAACTTTGCCTCTCTTTTTTTTGCGCCGGAAGCGCTCGTCTTCGCTTCCTCATATAGCGGAACTCACGCTCCTGCCAGTAATATTGGTCTTCTGTTCTTAGGGGACGATGATTTGTCGAGGGCTGTAGCGCCATTTTTACCGAGGGGAGGGGGAGCTGGGGCTGCTCAAGTAGCTCTCCCCGAGGATCGCCCACTAACAAATTGGGAAGAGTTCTCATCAGATATGAGACACCTTTTGGTGTCATTCGAAAAAAAAAGAAGCTTCTTTACAGTATTTTTCTGTTGTTTCCTAAACGAAGGAAAAAAAAATTAAAACAGAGAAGAACAAGGCAAGAGAGCCACGCCAATCGCGCCCTCTAGCCACAAGGAAAGAGAGCTCCACGATTCCACCCACCCCGAATCTTCCCCTGCTCCAACCAATAACCGCGCGCGACAAGACACACTACGCTTCTCTCCTCCAACGACGATGCAGGCGGCGGCGGCGGCGGCGGCTGTGGCTTGGGCGCCGGGCCCATCGCCGTCCACCTCCTCATCCTCCTCCACGCCATCCCCCTTCAGGGTAAGGGTTCCGTTCCCCTCCGTGGCCCTTCGTGAGGGGGGGATTTTCTTGCCTGGCTCAATCCGGCTGACGGGTTCTTGATTCGGTGGTGCGCAGGTGGGGGTAGCGTCGACGGCCGTGCCGGCTTCTTCCGCTCCCACGCTGGTCGCCGCGTCCGTTTCCCTGGGTCGTCGTCGGCGGCGGCAAGGTGCGTCCTAGTGACTCCCGGTTCTATTTCTCTTGCTTGAGCTCTGTTGGCGTCTTGGGGATGTTATATTAGTACTACCAATTTGGTAGGGAGCTTGCTATACTGTGTCGATGGGTAGTATGAGGAGGATTGGTGGGGATTTTGTTTTATCTAGCCATATGACAATCCTGTAATCATGCTGCGGTCATCTTCTATAAGAACTTTGTCATATGTCAACAAGCTGTGTTTTGTAAATCCCCCCTTGCTATTTGTCACCCCATACTGATTGTTCGCTTATGTTGTCTAAGAACAGCTAGCTCTGAGATGGTTAATCTGTCGATGTTGTAGATGTGGTTACTCTGTTGATAGGTGCCAAAGGTTGTAGATGCAAAATTTTGAGGGTTGTCTGATATGCTTTGTAATCAGGCAGTGACAAGCTGATGACTTTCAATAAAAACTATTTTGTACACCGGGCACCTATCCATAGTGTTTTGTAGGACTGTGTGACACTGTCTCGTGGGAACAAGTTTCATATTGGCTGCAGTGTGTAATGATTACCATATAAGTTACTAGGAATTGAGCCATTTTAGAGCAAACTTGGAGCAACTCCTAGAGTGAATTTAGGTTAAGCATTGTGGGGCACTCTAAAGTTCAGACTACTTGTCTGCATTATTTTTTTTGAAAAATTATGCCTGTATTATTTTTGTTAACTGTTTAAGCTGTAAAACTTGAAGTTACTGAAACTGTACCTATGTCCTGCTCTAGCAGTGGTTCAAGCTATTGCCAATCCAGACCCTGCGATCGAGCTGCCGTTGACTGCTGAAAATGTTGAGATGGTGTTGGATGAAGTAAGGCCGTACCTTATGGCAGATGGAGGTAATGTTGCATTGCATGAGATTGATGGGAATGTGGTGAGGTTAAAGCTGCAAGGAGCATGTGGCTCATGCCCGGCTTCAGTAACAACAATGAAGATGGGTATCGAGCGGCGCTTGATGGAGAAAATACCAGAGATTGTAGCAGTTGAACCCATTGCTGATGAGGAGACTGGGCTCGAGTTAAACCAAGAGAACATTGAAAAGGTAATAATTCTAATATTGGCTAAATATTTCAATTAGCAAAGGTCAGTTGATGCTTACAGGATGTCAAACTAACGCATGCTTTATGCTGTTGACTACTTGGATGAATTTGCCTAAAATAAGATCAAATTCTTCTGCCATGCAGTGTTTTACCACCACTGTAGTGTATTTTGTAAGTCAAGTCCAGATCTTTCTGATGGATTGGGTTTACTATTGATTATTTTCACATTTGAGATCCATCTTTCCATGTTAGTTTACTGGATTTGATGTTAGCCATTTTTACCTGAACACAGTGAAAATTGGTTTGCTGTGCTAAAAAGCTTGACTTTAGTTTTTGGTTGATAGGAGTAGGTTAGGGGAATTCAGTATAGTTGAGCTATCATTATTCTGGCTGTTTGTTTTGTGGCAGCTCTGTTACTTGAGCTGATTTCAATAGCATGAACCCAGAACTTGTATTCAGATCTTATATAGCTATCTGCGGTGCCTCTGCACATATATCACAGATGCATTTAGCTTTTTCCCTCCTTGGTGTTCAGTATGTGAAGTAGCATTCCTTCAGATGTCAACTGTGCTACAGAGGTATATCATGTTATAACTGATAGAGGAAGTGATTTTAATCAATGCTGTTCTGATATGCACAGTTCTACCATTCGTACCTAGGTTTGTCATGTTTACTTCCTGTAATCTGAAAGCAATCCAGAGAATATATGGGCACCTACAAACAAATGATGCTATTGCTACCTTGCGTTTGTGATTTAATCATCAGGCTTATTTGCAAATAGCCTTGAAGATGTATGCTTCCCTTCCTTTTGTTCAGTGCATAACTTTTTTTCTTTGAGTTCCATAGATCAGTATTTGTAGGAAAAAGGAGTTGTGAGATAAAAACTGGAACTCAGCTACTTGTTTTCTCCTATATCAGGTACTTGACGAGATTAGGCCTTACCTTGCTGGTACAGGAGGTGGTGAGCTCGAATTTGTTGCAATTGAGGAACCTATTGTCAAGGTTAGGCTTACTGGTCCAGCTGCTGGTGTGATGACTGTTCGAGTTGCGCTTACTCAGAAGCTCCGAGAAAAGATCCCCAAAATCGCAGCTGTCCAGCTATTATCGTAAGCAGCCTAGAATGTTTAGAAGCCCAGCCACCACCAGAACAGTGTAAATGTATTTGCAATAATCATAATGTGTAGCCTTTTGAGGAGCATTTGGCACCAGCTATGAACAGTGATCGTCAATACGATATGTTATAATGATGCTTTTGCTGGATGGATTTATAACAAAGTTTTGCTTCTGTCTGGACAATCTGGACTCGGGTTTTATTCCAGTTATAAACTATACCCAGTTGCAGCCTTTCTCACTTACTACGTAAGTTTAGGGAAGTTGTTCTTTCCTTTTCTACAAGGAATAGTTAAGTTTTCAGGTCCAGAGTCAGTCGTCATGCAATATATACTACTACTACTTGGGAAATGCATTAACTGTTCAGTATAGTGCAGTCATGCCGTAGTTGATCGTTTGAAGGATGAAAATGCAGAGAGAAAAACGTAGTAGTCAGTTAGCATATTTCATTGATCTCATGGTAGCCTCTTACAGGGATTACATTTACAGTTACGTAGTATATCTTTGCCATTAGAGGCCTGCATGAAAGCATGCTCTGATAGTGCATAAACATGGCTGTTATATGACATTCACTATTGATGTCAGTATGTCACCATGGTATTAACCATGACTGTTATGCATGGAGGTCAATTAATGACTCTTTTGTAACAGATCACACGCTTTCTTTTGCAATACAAGAAACATTCGTCGTAAGAAAACGCAGGAGCAATACAACGAAATGAAAAGGTTTTTTATTGGTCCTTTTCGCTTAGGAGTGGGTTGATTTCACATACGGAACGAAAAGTCAAACTTTTTAATTTTAACCTATTTAAATAATATTTTAAAGATAATTGGATAAGATTTTTTTATTGGCCCTTTTCACTTTGGAGTTGGTTGATTTTCACGTACGGAACGCAAAGTCAAATTTTTTTAATTTTAGCCTATTTTAATAATATTTTAAAGATAATTGGACTTCTTAAATTTTAAACCTATTTTAATAATACTATAAAAATAAACTGTCTGAAACAATATTTCTATCTCTGAAACAATATTTCTATCTCATGCATAATCTACGTTGCGAGCCTGTCATGCCACTCCTGCCGGCGTGACAAGATAATGTTATTGCGCCGTCAAGTACGACAAGCTCACGCCTTAAAAGATTATAAATTTTTCATACAAATTCGGGTGAAGATAAATTTTATATGAAAATTGTAGCTCCCGATGAGATCTATAGCTTTGTAGTCTTGGCAGTTACCCCATTAAGCCACGTAGTAAACATGTGAGTACTACTACGCGATGGACACAAACCTAAGCACAAGTGAACCACCCTCCATAGAAATTTGGCAAAATGACAGCCTAGGAAAAGATGTTGTATTGATTCATTTGAATTACAGAAACAACACTTCAAACTACCATTCCAATTTCTTCTAGCAAAGTTGTCCTTTTTAAGAGCTGGCCGTGATCATATGGTGAAAGAACGCTCAATTTTGCATTTGTAACGATGGGAAGCATTGCCTACAGAGAACAAATTACCCTTTTGGATCGGGTAGACACCTGAGGTTGATTAGGCGTGGATGCCACCTGATGACATTTACGTTATATACCACATAATTAATTTAATCGGCACACGAAGCAGCGCCTGTGGCCTAATGGATAAGGCGTCTGACTTCTAATCAGACGATTGTGGGTTCGAGTCCCACCAGGCGTGCGTGTTAGTTTGAAATTTTGCTGTATTTTTTTTTTGATTTTTTTCCCCATTTGGGCTCTGCATAAAACTCGAAACATGTTTAGGACAGAGCATTGGCAAGACTTAGTATTCGTTAGTGCTTCTAATAATGCATTAGCGTGTTGTTTCATTTTTTTTCCCAAATCAGAAGAACATGTATTGGTATTGCTTTTATGAATTATTGAGAAAAGGGAGATATCTATATGCCATTAGGTTAGTAATTATTAGTCAATGACATATGGAATCCGAGTCCTTTGGTCGGGATCCTGATGACGAGCTGTAGCCGCGTCTTGACCATGCACGCCCGTGCCTCCTTCGGCTGCGGCAGGCATCAGGTGTGCGTTTCTTCCTTCTCTGTGATGCCAGTACGTGCATGGAGCGCCATGGCGCGCACTGCTTTTGTCTCGGACGACCCGAGTGATGGCGGACTGCTCGTGCTCACGTGTGGTCGTCGCCGAGGACTACGCGCCTGTGTGGTCCCACCTGTCATCTCCGGCGGCCGCCCGGTAGGTGTAACTAGCGCGCTCTCGTGTTTTTCTACGGCCATGGGCGGACGAGCCACTAGGGCCACTGCCTCAAAAAAATTCTTATGTCCTGTTTGTTTATGGTCTAGCAAGCTTTTGTCATCTAATTGGTCTAACATTCGTGGCCCTGTAAATCACCAACGAGGCAACGACGAGCCCAGCAAATGGGCCTATCAATTTCTCACTACTGCGGACGCTGCATCTGTGCTAGCTCGTCATTCCAACCGCTTCTCATCGTCCTTTTTGCTCGGCGCCTCGGCAACCCGGTCGGTGACGCCGACGGCCTGTCTCGATCGGTGCCTTCGTATTTGACGGAAGGGCGCCACCACACTAGGGGCAGTCCATCTCCATTCTCTCCTACCCGGCGCCCCGGCCTACCCCTTGAATTGACAAATCTCTAAGTAGCCAAGCGTCGAAGCCGACTGGGCGCAAGCACAAGTTAAGCATGTCTATTTCCCCCAATCGGCCATATTCCCTAATTTCCAATCTGCTTGAATCAAACATTATTATTTACGTGATTCTCAAACACAACATAATCATGCCAAATGATGGATACATTAACTGTTAGGGCTATTCAAGGGGCACGTGGAGGGCAACTAATCACTTATATGAACTATCGTTACTATGGTTGTCGCTATGCGAGATAGTTTAGGAATTTGTATAGTTTAAATGCTTGTCAAAGCTGACCCTAGACATTCAAATTCACTAGCTCCGTCAGTGTCTACGGCTGTTCCTTGAGCTCCGTTTTGTTGCCCTTTTTTATCAAAAATATAAAATTTAACATAAGCACACCTCGTACAAAATGCTCGACAATGATACGAGCAAATTATAATATTCTGAAACGAGAAGTAGGTAAGGAACTGCCAATTATAAACTCTTTTCAATTACTTCACCTCTAACTGACATCGTAGGCCCACCCGTAAGCTACAATGGCGCTTTGACGACAGTTCACATCTTCAATTACTAAAAAAGGGTGTAGTGTGGTTCATAAAGATTAATAAAAGTTAACTTTCCTAATGATCTAGATCAAAATAATAGCGGCCGAGCTTAGACGTTTACTAAATGTACAAATTTTTGCAATGGGAGGGGATGAGGGGTGTGCTGCCGTGCTGGTGTGGCACGGGGGCACATGACCCCATTGTCTACCCCGGCTACACCGTCGTGAGGATTGTTTTTTAAACTAGCTCCATAAATCCACACCTATGAGAAATCGAATTCGAATCTATTTATGCAACCATGCTGCTCATCAACGCCGTAGGCATGCACCTCTCATGCGGTGAGGCAGAGGCGACCATGTGAGGGAAAGGGAGTAGGCAGGATGGATGCGTGCACATGGCACACTCCTCGTTTCCGATTACGTCGCTGGACACGTAGAAAGCCTTGTCTATGCTTAGTTCTGTCAGTGTTATTGTTCGAACTATAGTTTTAATTCATTTTATTTTTTATTATGTGATTTAAGCATTGGTTTTCGTGACAATTGTAGCTGAAGTTGAACATTTTTAAGAAAAAAAACAATTCTATCATGTTGCTTTTGATTTTCTTTCTGCCTTAAGGTTGATTTATACCACGAGGTGTGGTTATCAAAATTAAATCTGTTCAGGCAATTTAAATTGAAAACGAGCCGGATTCGGTGCAGGAGTACGTCGCGATTGACATTCTCTAGTCTGCACACACGAGGCTAATTCATAAATCATGACAAGTATGTGTACAAATTACAAAACATGACGGAAGCATGTGTATTATTACAAATCATGAAGGAAGCATGTGTACAATTCACAAATCATGACAGAAGCATATGTCTACACTGTACTCAACAACATAACCACAAGAGAACATTTGTTTTTGACGGGGCCTGATGAGAAACCTCGATTATAATTCCTTCTCAGAGAAAGGACTGGTGACTAGTCTCGAAGCGATTAATTAATTAGAAATGATTGGCATAAGAAGGCAATGATGCTATTATTCAATTGATAATCGATCTTTGCTCCTAGCGCATTCCACATGGTACAATAGTAGTCAATCATTGGCTTATTAACTAATCAAGAAATTTTAGAATGATAAAAATAATTAGAGCTGTCCATCTCTATAAATCTAATGGTGAAAACAAAGGAAGTACCTTAAAGTACTTAAAGAGAAGTACAAAAACTATCAAATTAGTGGGTTCAAGTAGCAAAAATAGTAGGACCAATAATTAATTTAATTTTAGTTTTTGTATGAAAGTACCTTATCATTATTAAAAGAGAAAATTTAGAATGGTTGGGGATAATAAGAGCCGTCAGTCGTCCATCCCGAGAAATCTAACAGTGAAAAAAATAAAGAAGTACCGAGAAGTATCAAATTGGTGGGTCCAAATTGAATTTAGTCTTTCGTAATTCGGAAAGTAACTCATCATTATTAAAAATATTTATTGTATTACTTTTTCCCAAAATAAAAAGTGCTTTCAAGTACATGTGCGTACTTTACAAGCATTGTAAAAGAGCTCATATTAACATTATTTATTGTATTACCCTTTTTCAAAACAAAAGGTAGCTTCAAATACCTGTGGGTACTTTACAAGTATAGTAATGAGCTAGTGATGACTGTAACTCTCCGGTGGAATGAAATCTTGTCATAGCCAGGGTTTTTTTACCGTTGGTAACCGGTCCGGTTTGACCGGTTACCGGTCAAACCGGTCCGGTCCGGTCCGGTAGCATAATAGGGCCGGTTACCGCTCAAAACCGACTCTACCAAACCGCTCCTACTGGTTAACCGGCCGGTTTGACCGGTTTACCGGACCGGTTTTTATTCCCAAAAAAACCGATACTGTAGCGAAAAAAAACCCTGGTCATAGCTGTAAGAGTACATCCTCCGTTCCAAGTTATATATCGTTTTGGCTTTCTAGTCTAGGTACATTTTGATATGTATCTACACATAGCATATGCCTATTTGTATATAGAAAAGTCAAAACAATCTATATAATTAATTCAATACGGAGAGAGTAATATTGACACGATAAACTGTGGCTGAGTTATATATCTATACAAGCCAGTCCTGCATCCTTGTCATGGTTTATTTGGTTCTTCTTTTTTTAGTAATATTTCACGAAAGCACAAACATTCCTATATCACAATAAGTCACAAAAATACCACTTCACGTGTCGTCTTCCTTTGTAAAGATATACTGTATTCCGCAATTTGCTTCCTACCATTCGAGCAGCGACCGAGTAAAGCATCCCCACTTTTTACGCTTATGTGAGTCGTGACATTGACAGTGGACCTCGAGATCTTTTAGAATTGTAGAATGCAAACATGGCCGGTTTGTGAGTAGTAAACCCAAAGTAGAGGAAAAAATGGCAGGTATGTAAAATGCAAAAATGGTAGATTTTCTGAAATGGTTACTGTACAACTCTACAAGCGGTAGTTTTATATATAAAAAATTTACTTTTGTTTAGGAGTTTGTTTCCTTTACTAGTGTGAATGAAGCAAGCAAGCGTCATCGTCATGAACAATTCTGAACATGAAATCGTAGTGGGCCGCACGGAACAAGCACGGATTGCAACGGCTGGCAGGCCCAGTAGAGATGCCAGAGCAACGCGTGGACGCCGACGGGACCTCACCCACTGGCTGCAAAGCTTCCTCTTTCTTCCCTCTCCTATCCAGTATCCACCCCAGGAGTGGCAGGTCCAGCTCTCCCGGCTCGTGCTCATCAGCCGGCGGCGGCGGCGGCGGCGATGTGTGATGCTTGAGCAGGTAGCTGACAACTTGTGGCTAGCGAGGGAGACAGTGTCGTCGGGGATGGGGCTATTGGGCTGGTCGTGGGGACGGCGGCGGGGCCCGTCGGGCTTCGGCGCCGCGTCCACCGCCGAGGAGGTCACCGCCGGCGTCGACGCCAGCCATCTCACCGCCATCGTCACAGGTATTCATCTCTCTCTCCTCTCCCTTTTGCGCATTGCAGCGGTGCTCTCTGCTCTCTCTGTAGCGGCGGTCCTCAGCTCAGCCAGTAGTAGTGGCGGAACTTCTCACGCGGATGCTGAAGGCCTGAACGCCCAATCCAATTTTTCGCTGACCAAAATTGCTTCTGGAATTTGCCTGTCAAAAACACGCATGATTTTCGTAGGCCCTTTGATTCAGCCTTTTTTTTTTCTATCTGAAAGATTGCACGGAGCAATAGTTCAGTATTACAGTTACAGAACAGGATTGCTGAACTAGTTATGCAGGAATTAACTTGCGTTTATATTGATTGACTATCACCACGACAGATGCAAGATTGTACTCATTTCACTTTACATAGTTGTGGATTCCACTAGTCTGTCTCTCACACTTTATTCTCCCCTTTCATCTGTTAAAAAACAGGAGCAACAAATGGGATTGGAAAGGAGACAGCCAGAGTTTTAGCATTGAGAGGTGCAAATGTGATCATACCAGCAAGGAACCTGGAAAGTGGCCTCAAGGTGAAAGAGAGCCTTGCTGAACAGGTCCCGAGCGCAAAGCTGCATGTCATGGAGATGGACATGAGCTCTCTCAGCTCCGTCCGCAACTTTGTGCAGTCCTTCAACTCATCTCATAAGAACCTGAACATCCTCATGTAAGTATGGCCACCTCTGAAAGACTCCAGATTTTCAGAGTTTAGCGCTGCGGGGTTCTACTGCTGAACTCACTCCCATGGTAATCTGAAACCTGTTTCTCTGAAGAAACAATGCAGGGATTATGGCCTGCCCTTACCAGCTATCCGAGGATGGTATTGAACTGCAGTTTGCAACGAATCATCTCGGTTAGTACCATACCAGCCAATCTTGTTCAACAGCACATGTCGCATCAGGGGATTTGCTTTGCTGATATGAGTCATATGACCAATAATTGCTGTTAGTACTTTGTTCAGAAGAACATAGACTTATTCAGAAACAAATTAATTCTTGATTAATTAGGCACAAGCATCTATTGAATTTGATCTTGTGAGCAGGCCATTTCTTGCTGACAAATCTCCTACTCGACAAGATGAAATCAACTGCTGAACAGACTGGTGTGCAAGGCAGGATAATAAACGTGGCTTCTGTTGCGCATAAAAGAAGTGATGGTGCATGCTTTGAGCTGAACAAACTAAATGATAAAGCTAGGTTGGCAAGAAGTTAATGTCTGGTTCTCACTGATCTTGTTCCCATGAGCTCAGCATAACAGGAAGTTAATGTTTTTCTCCCTCTGAAATTTATAGGTACAATCCATTCATTGCATATTCACATTCCAAATTGGCCAATATTCTTCATGCAAATGAGCTGTCCAGGCGTTTTCAGGTAAGAAATCTCTTGCCTTTGCTGCTAATTGCCTAATTGCACATTCACTACATCTGACAAACTAATGCATGCTGGTGAAATTTTAGGAAGAAGGATGCAATCTGACAGCGAATTCGCTGCATCCTGGAGTAATCTTCACCAATATCGTCCGCTACATTGCAGGAAATAGTAATGACTTTGCAGGCTCAAGCCCCCCAAAATATGACTCAAAAACAATTTGTTGGATCCTCTCTTCAGTTAACTAATACAAATGAATACTTGGCAGATGCACTAATGTCGGTTCTCTCCCCGGTGGCAAAACTTGTTCTGAAGGGCGTACCCCAGGTTATTGAATCTTAGAGTCCAGCTAACACTATAATTAGCATAATAACTGGTGTTGTAAATCATAAGAATATCCATCTGACGAACATGGTTTGTAGGGAGCTGCAACTACTTGCTACCTGGCATTGCACCCTGATCTGAAAGATGTATCTGGGAAATACTTTGCGGATTGCAATGAAGCGACACTGACCGCAGTTGCAAGAGATGCAGAGCTGGCGAAGAAGCTATGGTTGTTCAGTGAAGAACTTGTAGGGACCAAACCCAATTGACATATATCTACTTTGGCTGTGAAAGTGACAGTACCAATGTTGAGAATGTTGCCATTTCTTTCTTTAAAATATGCCTAAAATAAGCATTAGCAGGACTCAAAATGTACAAACCTAAAAGGAATCTATACCATTAAAGACCAAGGGATCAAAGGTTTAAGGTTAGCCCAATGATGATGCACTTGCCTATGTCACACAATTACACTTGCAAGCCGATCGAGTTCTTGCTCCAGGACACGACACCTGTGTGATGCGGCATGTTTGGAGACCCTCACTCAGCCCCCTCTTCTCTCCTCGTCGCCGAGCACGACGAAGCTTCATCCCTTTGCTACAATGTCACTACCAGTCGTCATCTTCTTCATCGTCCTCATCATCACCATCTTCTTCGTCTTCATCGTTGTTGGCTCGAGAGCGAACTCAGGAGCCAATACGAAAGTGAAAGACGAGACCGGAAAACAAGAGCGAGGAGAGGCGATGTCCCAATAATGATCAAAGAATCATCCGAACCCTTACAAAGTGGTGCGCCCTCTCCTTTTATAGGGAGGCGGAGGGTCACTCCCTCAGTCACATGTTCCCTTTCTACCCCTACCTGCTACAATTGTGCTGGGAATATTCTACTTTAACGGATACAAGGGGAATTTTACATCAGGAAGCCAATTTCGACTTGCTTTCGTCTTCGTATGCACTGAGACGCTCGCTGCATCTCGGCTTGACTCCGCGCTCCGGGCCTCTTCATCTTTCCTCGTGGACCTGTTCACAAATGGCTGTACACCACATTAGACCGTTAGAGTCGTGAGGAGGATCGGGTGCCTCTCAGCTGGGGGTCCCGAACCGATTCCCAGGTCGATTCGGTCCGCGCACTTGGTGAAGTCGTTCCATCAGTCGTAGGATGCGGCGGACCAAAACACGAGTTGATTCGGTCCACTAGTCGCGGGACGCGAGGGGCCGAATCACAGCCTGATTCGGTCCGCTACGTGTGGAACGCGAGGGGCCGAATCACAGCCTGATTCGGTTCGCTACGTGTGGAACGCGAGGGACCGAATCATAGCCCGATTCGGTCCGCTACGTGTGGAACGCGAGGGACCGAATCATAGCCCGATTCGGTCCGCTACGTGTGGAACGCGAGGGACCGAATCATAGCCCGATTCGGTCCGCTACGTGTGGAACGCGAGGGACCGAATCATAGCCCGATTCGGTCTGCTACGTGTGGAACGCGAGGGGCCGAATCACAGCCCGATTCGGTTCGCGCACCTACTCGCGCGATGCGACCCGAATCCCTGAAGTCGATTCGGTTCGCCGGGGTGAGCTGTTGACGGGTCGAATCACTGATGGACTCGATCCGCGAGATCCGTAGCCGGAAAAAACGAGTCACAGATCGACTCGGTTCTGTTGAGTCATGGGCCAACGCGAAACAGGCCGTAGCGCAACAAGCAGGTGGCAGAGTTTGCCTGATCCACGTCCCAACAATCGTCATCATCATCTTCTTTATCGTCGTCATAATCTTCTTCATCGTCCTCATCATCACCATCTTCGCCGTCGTCTTCATCATCATCTTCCTCTTCGTCTTGGTCCCCAATACGACCTTTCATAGCTTTCATGCCTTGGAGCAAAGATGCCAAATCAACCTCATGCAACCACGCCTGCTCATCCTTGAACAACGTCCTCTTGTCGCGCTCGCTGCACCCGCGCAGCAGCACGGCCTTCCCCGTCTCGATGTCGAGTAGCACTAGCCCGACCAT
This sequence comes from Urochloa ruziziensis, assembly GCA_015476505.1. Lineage (NCBI taxonomy): Eukaryota > Viridiplantae > Streptophyta > Magnoliopsida > Poales > Poaceae > Urochloa > Urochloa ruziziensis. Next base: position 5,771,076 of record CM027120.1, on the reverse strand, counting down.
GTCGATCCGGAGCAGCACAGCTCCACTCCTCTCCCCAAACCCCTGGAACGCGACCTTCTTGCCGATTTTCTCCAGGCCGGGCGGCGCCGCCACCTGCTTGCCGATCCTCCGCCGGTCGATCACTGCCTGCCGGCTCCACCGCCCCTCCTCCGTCCCCGGCTCCGGCGACGACAGCGCACACACCCGTATTGCTCCGGCGTCCGCGACGAGGACGCTCAGCCTCCCGTCCGCCGTGACTCCGAGGCAGCAGCTCTCCGCCGCCGTGGCGCCGCCGGGGCCGAGCCAGCCGTCCGGCAGCTCGATCGCCGCCGCCGCGGCGCTCGCGTCGTCGGCGTGCATGGAGAGGACGAACATGTCGTCGGCCGGGTGGAGCTGGAGCCCCGAGCGGGAGTTGCAGAGGTAGTACACGGCGCGGCCGATGACGGCCGGGGAGGTCTCCAGCGCACGGCGGCGGCACCTCGCGCACGGCACCGCACCCGCCGCCGCCGCTGCCGTCCTTGGAGGAGAAGATCTGCACCCGTAGGTGCACGTCCATGATGAGGAGCTCAAAGGAGCCGGGGCCGGCGGCGCCGACGGCGAGGAGGGCGGGGCGGTAGATCCCTCCGTAGAACTGGTGGTCGAGGACGGCCATGTCGGGGAGGACGGTGACGGCGCCGGTGATGGCCTTGCAGACGCGGAGCTGCCTGGGCTGGCCGGGCTTGTCGCGGCGGAAGAGGACGAGGAGCCCGTCGCGGGAGGACACGACGTCGAAGGAGCGCAGGAGGCTTGCGTCAAGGCGGGCGCGGCGGGGAAGGCGGAGGTTGATGATGCCCTCGCCGCCGTAGTCCGGGGAGGAGTAGGAGACGGCGAGGAGGCGGCCGGGGTCGAAGCCACCACGGGCGTCGCCGGTGGCGGCGGCGGCGCGGAGATGGAGGCGGCGGTGGAAGGCCGGGTCGAGGATGGCGTTGCGGAGGTGCGTGGAGGTGGCGGCGCAGCGGATGGCGGTCTTGACGTCCACGAGCGCGACGATTTCCAGCAGGACGTCCACCGGAAGCCGGGGTGGTTTCATCGGCGGCGGCGGTGGCGGCGCCATTGTTGGCACGTGCATGCTACGTGGCAGATTATCCGTGACGGAGATCATCCCTGGGTGACCGGCTCGTGCGTGTCCGGCTCATGCACGGCAAAAATTTCCATGGCGCGGCGCGACACCGTGTAACAAGTTCAGGCAGGGGACACAAGTGATCGTAAATTCGTACCGTACCAGTCAGGGACACTGGAGTGTGGCTCCTGAAGGCTGAGGCTTCGTTCGGTTGTTTCGGAACCATTCCTGGCCGGAATGATTTCTTAGACATAAATATAACAAAAAAATTATGATAGATAGAATAAGTGGTCAGGATTTATTTTGGAGTCGAAAACTAATTTGTACTAATAGATCTCCTACAAAAGACTGGAATTGATTCTCCACCTCTCGACCAGTGGATTGATTCCCTTCCCGGTGTCTTAATGTATCTATCATGAAAAAAAAGCTCCCGGCGTGGAATAAATTTCGGCCTTCTATTGTATCTACCATGAATTTCTTGTCATATCCGTGACTAGGAATCATTCTGCCCAGAAAACAACCGAAAGAGCCCTGAAGGTGAAAGATATACAGCGTTGCAGAGATCAGATACAAGTTGTAACGTCATGGACTCATGGAGATGGACAGGCCCGGGCCTGTGGGCGTGCGGCCAGTGCGCCAGAACAGGGCCCCCCGAAATCCTAAGGGCCAGAACATGGAGATATACAGCTGATTTCATCATGTCTGAAAATTTGAAAAATCTCCAACTCGACGTGACGAAATCAGCTGTCCCCCGAGAACGGCGTGTTGGAATCCTTGTCACACATAGTAAATAAAAGAAGTGATGGCTTATGCTTTGACCTCAACCTGCTCTGTTCGTTTGGCAGGACTGGGTTGAAAAGTCTATTGATTTTGGTTGATTCTAGGCTGATTTAATAGTGTTCTTTGAGAGAAATAATCTGTAGGGTTGGGCTGATAAGACAAGTGAACAATAAATTAGGGATAAATAAGTTTAGAACAATTTCCCTTTCAGCTTTCCCCTTCCTCACCATAAGGGGAATACCCTTTCATGTTTTCAATAAATTGGGGAGAGATGGTAAAATCAGTTCCCTTTTTCCTTTCCCCTTTCTTTCATCCTGACTCATGGGCCCACCTGTCATTGGCTAAAAGCTTATCTTCTTCCTTCATCTGTTCCATGCTGGCACCGTCCCAAGCGAGCCCGTTCAGGGACGACCTCCTTGGCGGCGCGCGATCGACGCTCTCTGTGGCGGCGGCGGCCAGACCCAGGGGCAGGCCCCCGCGGCAGCGTGTCCTGCGCCGGCCGGGGCTCCCCACGCTGACGCGTGGCAGGGGCGTCCCACGTCGGTGGCGGCCAGGCCCAGGGGCGGGCCTCCACGGCAGCGCGTGGCCGAAGCGTCCTGTGTTGCCGCCAGCCGGGGCTCCCCATAGCGGTACGGATGGCCGTCGGTGTGGGCCTGCACCGACGGCATGGGCATGCGGCCAGGCCGGATCGGATGGCTGGGCCTAGCGACGGGCCTCAACGACAGCGCATGGTCAGGGTGTCCTGCGCCGGCGGCGGTCGGGGCTCCCCATAGTGGTGCGGATGGCCGGCGGCGACGGGGCTCCCTGCGGCGGCGTAGATGGCCGGCGGTGTGGGCCCGCGCCGACGGCATAGGCATGGGGCCAGGCCAGATCGGGCGGCCAGGAGTGCATCTGTTGACGTCATTTTTTGACATGTGCCAGAGCCGACATCAAAAGGAAAGGAGAAAGCGTTTTGGAATCGGAATCGGACAGGGCGATGAAGTTTCGGAATCGGAGAGGGAGAGAAGAGTTGAACGATGACCGATTGGGTAGAGGGTTGTGGAGTCGATTTCTTGTTGGGCTTAAGCTGGGTCGTTGATGGGCCACATATAGTTTTCTTTAGTGTTTGAGTCCGAGTCTGTTACGAGTCTAGAAGTTTTTCTTCCGCGTCAAGTCATGTATTTGCTGTAATCGGCTAGGAATTGTAATTTCAGGGTATAAATATAAGCCCTGAGGGCCGTGATAAGGATATACACATCAAACAAACAAATCTCTTATATTCGAATTTACTACTCGCAATTTTCATATAAGTCGGCGACTTCGCCAAAACTTTTTCGTTTTCACGATTCTTCTGGGCAAGTTGAGACTATCTTGATCTCTAAGACCTGCTCGTGAGTTCTGTTTCTACTGAGTAATATCTAGGCTTTAGCATCCGGCACATCATTGTGGCTTCTTTTAGATTTATTCGACATTTATTGTGACACCCTAGAAATTAGAAAGCATTTAAAAAGGAAATTAAGAATATTTTTAATATTAAAAACTAGATTCACCTTAATAGGATAATGCATTAGAAAAATGAAATGCATTAGATTATTTTGAAACTAACCATGTGCACATGCTTGCTCTAACTTTAGTTGATCCCAAACCTTGAAGACTAGCCAAAAGTCCAAGTTGGATTTGAAATGAAACTCAAACTCAAATTGGAACTCAAAATAGAAAAGAAAAGGGAAAATGAAAAAGGAAAAGGTTAGAACTTCGCCTTGGGCCTAAACCCGCCAGTCGGCCCAACCTTCCCCCACCTCCCTCGCGGCCCAAACCAGCCCCCCTGCCTCCCTCTTCCGAAGTCCGCTCCGCCCCCTCCAACTCCCGCGCGCGAGCGTTGCTCATCCCCGGTGACGTCGCGCTGATGTCACCATACAGTCCCCCTTCTTCCTCCCCTCGCCGTCGCGCCCATCTCGCCGCCGCGGCCGCCCGATCCGCCTCCACCGGCGCGGATCGAGCCTAGGGGGACAAGCACACCACGTGTCGTCCCCACGGCCCTCCACCGCACCACGAGTGCGGCGCCGACCGCGCCCTGCAGCTCCGTGCGGAGCTCGCCGCCGGGGGCACGCGTCGCCGCCCCGTGCCGCCTCCTCGCCACGCGTCCGGCCGGGGAAGCACCAGAGAAGCTTCGGGAGCTCACCCCCGGGCTATAAATAGCCCCGGGCGCGCTCCCTTGGAACCCTATCCCCGCTCACTCGCCACCGCGCACCACACGCACGCACGCCGGCGCCGGCCGAGCGCGAGCTCTACCGCCGCCGTGCGCGACCGGCTGAGGCCACGCCGGGAGCCCCGCCGCCGTGCTCCGGTAAGTGCTCCAGTGTCACTGCCTCGCCGCTGCTCCCTCTTCCCTTCCCCCTGCGCCGCCGGCCCTACGCCGCCAGACCCCACGCACCGCCGCACTCCGGCGACCCGCTGGGAGGTCCTGGCCGTCCGCCGCCGCGCCTAAGCACGCCGCCGCACTCCGTGCACGGCCGGCCGCGTTTCCACAGCCCCGCCGAACCCTGAAACCCCTCTACCCGCGCCTTCCCTTTCACACCGCCCGCCGCCCGAGCTCCGGCGAGCTCAAGCCGTCGCGTCGAGTCCCGCTGCTACGCCAGAGCATACTCCGCCGCCTCGCCGTGCCATCCTCTACTCCAACGCCAAATCCTAGCTCCTCTCGTGGCCTACAACGGCCGGCGCGCTCAACTCCGGTGAGGCCCTCTGCCTCCACCGCCGCCCTCCTCCTCTCACCCCAGCTAGCGCCCACGTGGCTGCCACGCGTGCCGTGGCCCCACGGGCCAGCGGCACGGCCGGCCAGCGGGGTCGCCACCTCTTCCCCCTTCCCTCTCCCTGCACTCGGTCCTCATGGACCGCAGACCCATGGTGTCGCTGGTCCACGGGCCGTGGACCATGGGTCCACGGAACAGTGACCGGCGCAGGACCCCGCCCCACGGGCCCGCATGTCTGCCTCTCTTCCCCTAGGAAATTGCTGGGTACACCCGGCCTTTTGCACACCGAAAGTTAATTCTCCACCTTAGAGCTTTCCAAAAATTCCCAAAAATTCACCAAAAATCCTAGAATAATTCTTAAGCCTAGAAATACCCTTCTTTCTCAAAAACCTCACCCACAACCCCTAGAACAAATAATTGCTCCTTTTAGGTTTAAATCTATTTTAATAGGAAAATCGCCCGTTAACCCTTGATTGATGTATTGATTTGTGTGACTAACTCGCAGACTCTGACCCCGAGAACAACGCCGAGGATCTGGATTACTAAGAGGAAGCAGGGGACGACCCTGACGCTGGACAAGGCAAGTCCCGCTCACATTAATAATTATGAAAACTACCTTTGTTATATAAGCATGCCCGGATAATTGAATTGGAGAACCGACACCTGGATTGCACAGTCTTTATTCTAGACTGGGGAGTGGAAGGAAGATTCCAAGGAAGGAGATTCTATCCTAAGAGCCACTTCGGGTCGCCACTAAGGACCGGTTCGCGGGAGAATCTTTCCATTGCCTAGTACAGTTCCGCATGCCAAAAAAGCATGGCCTTCGGGAATGCTTATTTATTTGAGGCCTTGATCCACACCCCACTAGCCAGCCTTAGTAAACTGTCCCAAGGGGCCACGGTGGGCAACGGGACTATTGGAGACAGACCCCGACAGAGGGCTGGGTCTGGCCGGTACGAGTCGCAGGTGACAGGGTCGGTAGGACCTGGTGGCGGAGTGCCACGATATATATTTTCTTGATGCATCAAGAATCTTTCCCCGGGAAGGTCCCTGTGTGGACATGCGCGACTCCTACTTAGGCCCCAACAGTTTCCGTGGACAGAGCTAGGGAGTGGCTGTCTAGTGATAGACGCTGGTGGGAATGGATCTCGTAGGGCAGTTCCGCCAAAGTACATGGAACGGGCTGACCGAATGCGGGACAGAGAAGTACGACCTCTGTAGAGCGACAAACCTATCTGGATAGCCATGACTCCGGCAAGAGTCCAATTGGTAAAAGTCCCCGTCGATTAGATCACTAAAATGAACATGACCCGCGGATTCCCCTTACCGCAGGTTGATATACCTTTGTTACTAACCGGGACAGGTAGGGAGGTTATGCCCCTACAGGACCAAACTTAATTAATCTATTAAATTACTTTGGGACTTGCTGAGTACCCCTGTCAGGAGTGCTAACCCTTGCTTCCACTTCATGCCAGAGGATTTCCCCGAGTGCGGAGCAGGCGACGAAGGCTCGAAATTGTGACGTGCTCCACCGCGATGCTGAGGCTCTACATAGCACTGGTAGTTTTATATTTTCTAAAAAAGCGGAGGCTTTGAGGCCCGCTTGTAACCCTTGTACAGACTCTAAGCTGTACATCGATGTAAATTATCAATAAAAGGTTATTCGACATTGTTTTTTCGATACCGCTTGTGGAAAACTACCTGCATTAGGGTTTCCAGAACTAATGCCGGTACTTGGGGAGTCCCGTATCACGGGCGTGCCCCACAGTTATCGATATCTGCTAAGTTTTTGCAAGGTTTATCTTGTTCAAGTTTAGCGTTTAGCTTTTGTGACAAGTTATCCAGCTTAGAATACGTTGTAATCGGCTCCTGTCAAAGCTTAATCTCGAGGTTTATTTTGATAGCTGATTAGATCTGTTCTAAGTGTTGATCTACTTAGCGTTACTAGATCGTTGTTCAAGTAATCTAGTATTGCTTTGCTTCAATCGGCGTTCAGCTGGCTGAATATCGGAATCGGCTGATCTAGCTGTTTCGCTATGCATCGGAAATTGAATACTTTTGTCCGACTTTGACTGTGAAAAGAATCGGCTTTCTTGTTGTTTCTTACGTCCGATTTATCCTTGTCAATCAACAGGTCAGATTGGCTGGCACGCCTCGGTTTTCAAGGTTACGCCTTTGCTCGTGTGTTCACGCATCTGTCTCTGCCTGATTTTTGTGTCAACAACATCTTGGTGTGCAAATTGTGTGGGGGAGAGGAGGAGGAGGAAAGGGATTAGAAAGGGAGAAGGAGTCAGATTTAGAAAAGAAAGGGTAGAAGGAGGGGAAAAAGGGAGAAAGGAGAACTGTTGGAGCAAGTTTTTTGCCTGCAATTCCCCTCTATGGCTGAAAAGTGGAAAGGGGATAGAAAAACTGTTGGAGTTGCTCTTAGAGAGGAAGACGATGACTAGTGGGATTGTTGTTGGGGATTTAAGAATTCAATTGCTGAGCTTGATACCTGCCATATGATTTGGAGCCATGGACTTGGTTTTGAGCATTCAGTAGTCAATTGATGGATGATGTCTTGTTGCCTTGCCATGATATAGAAGAAATCAATCATAGCTTCATGCTTGGTAGTTTAGTTTTCCTAAGCGCTATTGTTCTTTGGATTTGACTATTCTCATGCCAGTGAAGTGGTTGTTGCATACTTGCATCATCTAGTTACACATGTACACTGGTGTCCATGAAGCTGCAACTTTGAATGAGCGAAGGCAAAATCTACATGTAATAGTGGTTTGATTGAACTTGCTTTTTCTGTAGTTTATTACCATGTATCCTTTTCAATTATGAGGTAGATGCTTGTTAAGTGCATGTAGTCCAACAACTTGTAAAATGATCAATTTAATACAACAACATGATATGTGTACATTGGTCCAACAACTTATAAAATGCTTCATTTAGTACAACTATATACAACCATACTTGTTTATATAGTTTTAGTTCATTGCGACTGGCCTTCGTTGTGACGTTTTGGACTACAACCGGACCAATTGTCAAGTTATTGCACTAAATTAGGTATACATTTTTTTTCGAATTCATATGGTCCATACTACTATTTATTTTGTGATTTCATAGAATTTATTTTAGGTGTACATATCTGATTAAAAATATTATTTCTTCAAAAAACATACTAAAATTGGATCTTACTTTGAAGATCTAATAGAACGATGGGAGTTCAACATAAAAAGGGGATCAAACAGTCCATCCATGATAGCTAGAAGTACAAAATGGATTCTCTGTTTCCTCTAGTGACATATATTGGGATTCAACAAACTTTATTCACCATTATCCAGTCCAAACTCTAAAGAAACAAATTCCATAAGATAACACAAAATAAAATTGAAAAAAATAATATCGGTGGGAGGTCTAGTGCTCGCGGGAAGCCATGGCTCCATAAATGGCCCATTGTTCTTGCGGACTAGTCTGGGTCGATCGATCTGTTTTGTCACCCCCTGAATTGGTCGATGCTCATTATCTATTCCTCTCAACCCCTCTTCCCCTCTTTCTCCTCCCCCAATATTTTCTGTTTCTTCCCAGTGTCCCACTCCCCAAAACTTTGGAGGCTTCTTGAAGCTTCCGCACAGGGAGGTCGTGAAAGACATGATAGCCGCATCTCCACCATCGTCTTCATCCCAGTATGCCAGGAGCACTTACATTGCTAGGGTGGCCTCATCAGGGTCGAAGATGGATTTCTACTCCTTGCTTGTTCTCAGGACTGCATCCGTCAGCGAATGAGCTAACAGTAAGGCAGCTGCTGGATGCGGCCGTAGAGGGCGACATCCCTGCAACAAGAGTAAGATGTCCCCGTGATTTATTGCGTCCCAACCTCCCAGGGTTTGATGATCCGGTGCAATTTTGATTATTTTGCCTCTAGGGATGCGTTTGCGATGCAGAGTGGGCGGGGAGGGCATAAAGACGTAAGCAGTTGCGATTGCTGACATGAACATTCAAAGATTCTAACATGTGCAAAACTTGGATCCCCAGTTACTAGGTGAACGTGAATTCCAAATATACAAATGTTAATTTTATACAGCTATAGTAACTATATATGGTGACAAATCTTGACCATTATAAATTTTATCTAGCTCCCATGGTGTCAGCAAATTTTATTTTTATAAATTGACTTGAGAACTTTTAAAATCATGCATATGTCTTATGCTACAGAACATACATCAATGTTTTAGTCTGAAAATTAAAATTAAGTAGAAAACATGACACATTAATGCTTTTGTCCTGAGAAGTAACAAAATTCATAACGCAAAATAAAATTAGCACCCGGTAATGATGAAGAAGTTTTAAAAACGAAGAAAATAACACCAAATCCTATATTGCAATATTTAGTGACATGATATTTTGCTTTTTTTTGTTAAGCCTTGGAAGGAAGAATTCTCTCATCAAGATTTATTTTTGGCAATTATTGACTACAACAATTATCAGAGTTATCGGTTTTTTAGCGTTTGGTAGGAGGAGCTCATAAAAATCCATTTGATGGTGGCAAGTTCATACACACGGTTCCCTAACGATCTAAAGGAGCTTCTAGCATTGGAGCTGCATCCATGCGTTCACAGGATAGATATATGCTTGTAGATATGGAAATTTGTAGAAGTTTCTAATATCTGATAATTATTCCAACCGTTTCAAAATTTAGGTCATTTTGTTTTTTCTAGATTCATAGATATTGCTATGCACCTAGATATTGCTATGCTCCCGAGCATATGCCAGCCCTGCCAATAATTTGTTTTCATAAATGTTTAATACAACTTTTTAAGAAAAATGTTGAGAATATTTTTTCATGAAATGTGGCTCAACTTTTTTTATAAGCCTAGATGAAAAGGTTGAAACGTTGAATTTAACTTTTTTTAAAAAAAAATTGTCCGAACATTTTTTAATCAAATATTTTTTCAATGAAATGTTGGCTCAATTTTTTAATAAAATTATTGGATTCAATTTTTTGATATAGAATGTTGCTTTAACATTTTTTTATCTAATTTTAAAAACTGAAATGTTGAATGGGCTGTTATTGTAATTTTGATGTGGGTTTTGGTAGGCTTTGTTATAAATAAATCTCTTATCATCTTGCAATATAGGAGGCCCGGTTTATGTTTCACCGCGGAAAGATCTACTGTTCTTTTTAACATCTTTTTAACATAGATATGAAAATCACGAACATAGCTTAGGTTAAAATGGTTTTGCAAACATTTTGGGAGGAAAAATAACTACTCAAGATTACTCTTTTGCTAGCAAAAGCTCTTGTTGGCATCTCTTGTAAAGTTGAGATCTCCACTGAAGTTTATGCCAAATGGTGTGGGTGTTGCTCGGCACGATCACGATCAAAGTTTGACTAATCGGTAATCCTGGAAGTGGCTGAGGACCCGCACCATACTCGGATCAAACCCATTCGCCGTCACCTCATCACCTGACCCACCTAAACTCACTCGCCGTCACCACACAACCAGTTCAAACCAATCTGCACCACTAATTTAACCAAAACGAATTGGTGCCCTGGCGTTGGCGGCGAGGCGGAACACATGGACGTTGGACTGCCAGGTCTTGGCGAGCCGTCTGGCAGCAATGCATGCGGACTGAACCACCGAAGCCTAAATTGAATCGATCTAATTCATTTGCCTGTACAACTAAACCGAACTAAACTATAGCAGAGGCCAACCTATTTTCCACCCAACTAAAGCCCAACCGGTGGAGGCCCAAACTGATAAAATCGGTTTCCACCTCAACCATTTCCAGCTTTACTAATCGGGCTGCTGATTACGGTTATGGATCCATGGTGCCCGCTGACGGCGGCCGGCGGCGCAAGGAGTGCTAGTCCTAAACACGCATGCGCACACCAAAGTGACGAGACTCGTAGGAGCAGCCGCATCCGAAATTGACACGGACACTAGCGCACGCGCGCCCGTCTGAAGCGTGCCCGCACTAGCTCGCTAGTTATTAGCCATCAGAAACCGGAAAGAGAAATCGAAGCTTCCAGCTCGACCAGCGATCGATCCATGGCGGTGGCGTTGTGCTAGCGGGTAGCGGCTGCGCTGCCGGCGAGGTCGGGCGTCGTTGCCGGCGTCTTCTTGGCGGCGGCCATGGCTCTACTACGGCCTCTTCCATGACGCGAGGAACCGTGTGGGCACGCACGTCTGACAGTGAACTCGACTGAAGATGTCAACCCTGCGATGCTGCAGCCACGTCGCTGCCGTCGTCGTCTAATGCCTCAAAATACAAATGCTTCCGGGTCTTGAAATCAGGGTTTGGGATTTCGTTTTTTAATTATATTTGTCCCATCAAAAGCACTGATTTTTTTTCTTCAAAATTGTGACTAAAATTTGAATTAATAACTTTTTCGATTAAGAGACGTAAGTTTCAACTTTCACGCAAACAGTAGCGAGTAGCAACACCTTGGCCTCGTACGAAATAGGAAGCCAGAAAAAGGAGCATGCCTATTGCCTTCTACTGCATTATTACACAATAATAAGATACTCTGATTTCACCTTCGTAGCAGAGTAAATAGATCATGCCCTCATGAGGCAACGCTTATTTGTTTTATCTTCACTTCGCTCGTGTAAAGGACCTCTGGCTGACTTGGTTAGATGGTCTCAGTAGCACTCCTCATGTCCTGGGTTCGACTCCCCGTGGGAGCGAATTTCAGGTTGAGGTTAAAAAATCCCCTCGTCAGTCGCCATAACCAAAGCACAGGTCAAGACCTTAACCCCCGCAAGTCTCTATATGTATCAGACGAGCAACTGTTTTGTACACAAGAACGCGAGCATGCAAAGACAAGCACTACTATGGCTCCGTTTGCTCCTCTCAGTGCACAGTTTCATCATGCACAATTTCATAGGCAACTGTAGCATTTAATTCACGAATGAAGTTGTGCTTAAATGTTCCACGTGAACTATGTAGCCTTTGAAATTACATATAAATTAATTAGCATACTAGAACAAGGAGCCACAATGGATACAGTGATGAAACTAGTCTCCTCTCAATGCAAGTTTCATTGTGTTTCATGGGACATATATAGCAACCGAGCTGAGTGGGTTTCATGGTGATGAAACTCCGTTCTCCTCTCTCCTCATAATGAATGTGCCACGTAAGCAAATGTGCTGATGTGGCCTACAATTTAATGCCACGAAACTGTCCATGAAACCTCCACTGGCCTAATCACTTCATGATTTGACAATGTGGTGCTACAGTAAACATGTGCTAATGATGGATTAACTAGTCTTAATGAATTCGTCTCGCGAATTAGTCACGACTTTTGTAATTAGTTTTATAATTAACTCAGATTTAATCCTGATAATCAATATAAAAATATTTGATGTGACACATGCTAAACTTAAACTTTAGTACCCCGATCCTAACATCAACTTGCTCGGTTCTCAAATGTCTCCACACACACTGAAACACACACACACAAAGACAAACCACTCCTCGAATCCCTTGTTCTTCACCTATGGTGGCTGGCTAGCCATCTCAGTAGAACCAGCCGCCGGAAGCCTCCACCTCCCTCGCCTCGGCCAGCTTGCCACTGCTCCGTGAAGGAGATCGTATTCCTGCGTGTCCGGCTCGTGGACGGCAAAAAACTTTCCATGGCAGCGCGACGCTAGCTCATGGAGATGCAAATGAGCAGTGAGCACTCTGCTCTGTCCAGAGCCTCACGCGATCCTTCAGCTGCTAGCTATATGACTTGGAGCCGTGGACTTGGCTCTGAGTTTTATAATTAACTCAGATTTAATCCTGATAATCAATATAAAAATATTTGATGTGACACATGCTAAACTTAAACTTTAGTACCCCGATCCTAACATCAACTTGCTCGGTTCTCAAATGTCTCCACACACACTGAAACACACACACACAAAGACAAACCACTCCTCGAATCCCTTGTTCTTCACCTATGGTGGCTGGCTAGCCATCTCAGTAGAACCAGCCGCCGGAAGCCTCCACCTCCCTCGCCTCGGCCAGCTTGCCACTGCTCCGTGAAGGAGATCGTATTCCTGCGTGTCCGGCTCGTGGACGGCAAAAAACTTTCCATGGCAGCGCGACGCTAGCTCATGGAGATGCAAATGAGCAGTGAGCACTCTGCTCTGTCCAGAGCCTCACGCGATCCTTCAGCTGCTAGCTATATGACTTGGAGCCGTGGACTTGGTTTTGAGCATTCAATGTCAATTGATGGATGATATCTTATTACATTGCCATAATAATATAAAAAGAAGTCAATCATAGCTTCATGCTTGGTAGTTCAGTTTTCCTAAATGCTATTGTTCTTTGGATTTGACTATTCTCCTGCCAGTGAAGTGGTTGTTGCATACTTGCATCATGTAGTCAGACATGTACACTGGTGTCCATGAAGCTGCAACTTTGAATGAATGAAGGCAAAATCTACAAGTAACAATGGTTTGGACGGTGCTTTATCTGTAGTTATGATGACAATGTATCCATCTCAATTCTGAGGTAGATGCTTGTCATTAAGTGGGTATAGATTAGTCCAACAACTTGTAAAATGATCAATTTAATACAATAACATGGTGCGAGTATACTGGTCCAATAACCTGTAAAATAAATGATTAATTTAGTGCAATAACTTAGCAAATTGGTGCATCTACAGTCCAAACATTACAAAGACAACATATTAAGCAAAGTAGGTAGACCCGATTTTCTTTCGATCAATATTATTTATTTTGACAATAAAAGCTGTTGATATATTATTTCTCAACTACGTGCAGAATTTTATTTGTTCATGAGTTCAAATTCACACAGATTTTAAAATTACACCATTGGTATTAGCAAAAGATATAAGTCTATAAGACATACCTTTGAGACCTTAGGTTTCTTCTGCGCTTCTGCTTATGTATTTAACAACTAATACAACTATGCTTATTTATGTACTTTTAGCTCATTGCAGACGCGTTTGTTGTAACATTTTGGACTACAGATGCACTGATTGTGAAGTTATTGCATGGTGGATAAAATTTACTCTAATTTGTTACAACAAAGCTCAATTGTCAAGTTATTGTATGGTGGATAAAATTTACTCTAATTTGTATTAGATTTACAAATCTTTTGATTGTTGAGTTTGTATACTTTGTTCCAGGCATATAGTTTGCTGTGAGTTTGCATAATTTGTTAGAGGTTTAAATTATTCTGTTTTATGAGTTTATATAATTTATCTAGCTTTACATATATTTGTTCTTTGGGGTTGTATGATTGGTTTATTGTGTACATATATTTTATTCTGTTAGTTTGTCTAAATTGTTCTAGATGCACATATATTTATTTGGTAGATTCATATAATAATTTTTCCGAGGTGCACATATTTTTTGAATTTGTATAATTTATTCGATGCATAGTATCGTCCGTGAATTCGTAGAATTCATTTTAGGTGCGCACATCCGATTGGAAAAAGTTCTATATTAATAAAAATATAGTAAAATTAATTATATTTAATATTTTATTACAATAAATCTAATAGTGAAATCAGATTTCAATCAAATATAAAATCAAATAAAAAAGCGGACGAAGCAGTTAATCAATGAGTCATTGGTTGTGGCACAAGAAGTATAAAATGGATTATCTATTCTCAGAGGCGGAGCCAGGATTTCGATATAGGGGGGCCTAGCGGCCAATGACACAAGTAACATACAATTGTCTGCTAATTAGCTTATACATATAACAAAATAAGATAGCACATGAGACTTACATAGTTATTACATCTCAATTAACTTGAACTTGCCTCTACGAGGACCACCTAAATCAAAAGCTTCCAATATGTCAAGAGAAGTAATCTTTGCTGCCAGTTCTTTTTCAACATAAATCATTGTGTAACTTCGCAGATAATCATCTTGTCGGGGGCAGCGCTAGGGCCCCCAAGGCGGAGGAAAGACACACGTGACCCTAAAGATTTAGGCAGAATCGGCCCGGCCCACGATGGAAGAATAAATTGAGCGATCACCGCTTCGCCCAACCCCAGCATAGTCGGGATGGCTGAGGCACGACTCGGGAGGCATACGCCTCACCCGACCCCAAGAAAGGTCGGGAGTATTGACGCGCGGCACAGAGAGTGTCCGCCTCGCCCGACCACCGCAGGGTTGGGCGGTAGGCGCGGGGTTCGAAGCCAGGACCCGTCTGACCACGAGGCAGGATCTTTGACTTCTCCCCGCCTCGCCTAGTCACCACGGGTCCCAGAGGCGGGCAGGGCGGTCAGGGATTCACCAAAAGGTGCTCTTAAGGACAAACGTCCCGTTCAGAAACCCATCATGAGGCCATGGAAACTAAGCTGCCTTGGCTGCCAAGATAAACCTGCCATTACACAAGGCATGGGCACGTAACAGAAAAGGCCTGCCATACCTCACGATTGACCGGAGGACCGACGACCAGGGACCCGATGGGGGCAGGCGAGAGCCCCACAGGTAAAAGGTCACCTTGGGCGACCCCCTGCATTATCCAGCAGGTAGAAGGGCAGCCACCTGTTTCTAGCCTGCTACCGCCACCTCGCGCGGTATGGGCAGACGGAGGACTGACGGACGGACGTGATAGAGGAACGACCGCCCCTCTGACGGCGAACAGGAGCATGCGTAACCTACAGGATTAGACCTTAGGCCAGGTTTAGGTCCACTTTTTTTCAACCCCTTCGGGGGATTCATCCTTTTTCCATGCGACCCCCTGTAAAAAGGCCCCGCCTTTTGAGTATAAAAGGAGGGGCCAGAGCTCCTTCTCTCTCGAATACTTTCTACACATTCTTGTACACTCCTAAGGCTTGAGAACACTTCTCTCCCTCGCCCGTTTGTAACCCCTACTGCAAACAAGAGCGAGCAATGCGAGCAGACCACCCCACTGGACGTAGGGCGATTCGCCCAAACCAGTATACATCCTTGCGTTTGACTCGCTAGCCATCAGGATCCCCACTCGCAAACAGATAAATTTACTAGCCGGTGGTACGAAACACCGACAGTTGGCACGCCATGTAGGGGACTTTGTGCGTTTTCGTCATCTCAAGCGGGCTCCTGATAGCCATCACCCCCTCGAGCTGGCCCCCGGGCACGATCGTGCGCCTGGGAGGTTTCAGCTACGTCACCGCGGCGGACGGTCAGCTGGTGCTTATAGCAGCGCCGGCGGCCGGCCAACCCGCCCTTCCGGCCGGCATCCATGACGTCGCTGACCCCGACGTCCACGCGCCCGGGACGCTCCTGCGTTTTGGGAGCATGGACTTCGTTACCACCACCGGTGGCATCGCAGAGCGGGTGGAGACGACGACGTCCCCACCCGCCACACCGGCCGCTAGTGTGGCCATCATCAAGGCTCCAACGGGGGAGGAGAGGGCGACACTCCCTCCTCCCGTTTAGGTCGTCCACGACTCCGCTCCAGCAGGAGCGGAGGCAAGCCCAGAGCCCCACCAGAGCGCCCCAGTCATCTCTGATGTTGGGACGCGAATCAGGCAAACTCCACCAACTGCTTGTTGCGTTAGGATCTGTTTCGCATTAACCCACGACTCAAAAGAACCGAGCCGATCCGTGATTCATTTTTCCGTCTACAGAAGCACGAATCGAATCAACTTGTGATTCGGTCCGTCGAAGCTCAGCCAGGCAAACCGAGTCGGCCTAGGATTCGGTTCGCCGCACTCGAGCAGGCGCGTGGACCGAATCGACTTGCGATTCGGTCCGCCGCGTTCTGCGACTAGCAGAGTGACTCGACCAAGCTCTCAAACCGAACCGGCTTGTGATTCGGTTCGGGACTCTCAACTAAGGGACGCCTAATCCGCCTCAGGGCTCTGATGATCTTATGTTGATGTGCAGCCATTTGAGGACAGGTCTACGAGAGGCCCCCGAAGCGGCTCACTGCATGCGATGACAAGAACAAGTTGGAGTTGGCTTCCTCATGTAAAATTCCCCTTGTATCCGTTAAAGTAGAATATTCCCAGTACAATTGTAGCAGGTAGGGGTAGAAAGGGAACATGTGACTGAGGAAGTGACCCTCCGCCTCCCTATAAAAGGAGAGGGCGCACCACTTTGTAAGGGTTCGGATTATTCTTTGGCTATTATTGAAGCAGTGCCTCTCTTTGCTCCTGCCCTTCCATTTCGTTCTTCATTTTCGTATTGGCTCTCGAGCTCGCTCTTGAGCCAACATATGAGACGACGGAACCTCAGGGGGAGCTGGCACCGTTCGCCGCCAACCCCAACAACGTCATTGGTGCCACGACGCGTGCGCTGCAGGAGCTGGAGCTTTGCCCCCAGAGGCATTCTCCCCTGGAAGCCCGCGTCTGCTGGACATCGACAACGGCGCGCTCTGGCGTTAGTTGGTCACCTTCATGGGCTCGACGCCTTACATGGATGACGTCCACACAGTACTCTACTCCTTCTCTAACATTATGCAACAACTTGCCGGGGGCCACCGATCCCCCTCCGGACTTCGCCGTCACGAAAGCAACCTTACCTTTTGGGCTCACCAATGCCTCTCAGGTCATGCAGGATCTGATTGGGAAGCAAATCCCTGTCGACTCCTCCGACGGCGAGCTCGTGGGAATGGTGGACTACATCCCTAGTCGGTCCATGACCTCCTCGCAGAAGAGGACTTCGACCTCTATGAAGATGATCTCCTTGACGAGGAAGATGGCCTCTCCTTCAGGGAATCCAGCATGTTGCCTGTCACCACCCGTCAAGGGAATGTTTTATGGTAGGAGATGTCGACGGACACGTATCGGACGCCAGCGACGAACCTCTACCGCACCAACCTCCGGCCGGCGGGCCACCTCTGGGAAGGATGGCCGCACGAGACCAGACGCCAGCGGACCCTCCGGGACAGCCCACGCAGATCACACCGCACCCATCAGATGCGTCTCGCTTGCCCGGGGACCAGCATGGCCGGATGTTGACCCCGGAGGAGAGGGTTCAGGCACGACGCCGTGAGCTCCTCGCCATGCAAGCGGAGCTCGACCTGCAGCAGGCCCAGCTACGCCGCGAGCAAGAATAGGGCCGCAGCAGCAGCACTGCTTCGGGCCCTCCTAGTGCAGCCGACGCCGGAAGCGCGGCGCGTGCAGCGCGACATTGCCGCGTTACTTGCATGCGCCGCAGAACAACACGCGGAGCAGTCTCAATCGCAGCGCCGCACCTCCAGCGTTGCGCCGTCTTGGAACGGGCTAGTCAAACACTCATGCATGTATTTGTTCTCTACAGTGCCCATATATAATTGAAGTGAAATCCGTATGTGGCCCATATATAATTGAAGTGAAATCCGATTACATACGCAACGTCTAGACCTTTTCTGTTATCTTTTTTTTGTATACAGTGAGCATAATACATGTCTTCAGAGTCACATACAATTCTTTATGTATGATCTTAGCAAAGCTTGGAGCCTAGTGTCTGCTTTGCTGTATTTTTGTTACTCACCGTGCTAAACAGAGCCATTACTATCTTGTGAGATATCTCTTTGTTCTTATAACTTTCTTTTTCCTTTTTAACAGAATGGTAAAATTCCAGCTGCCTTTGAAAGGTATTCAGAATGTGTTGCAACTGTATTCCATGCTACAACTCCCTTGGTTACATATGCAAAATGGAGTATCCATGATATCACCCAACAAGGAAAATCAGTAAGTTAAGATACACATGTTGGAATTGTCTGATGTTGTAGCTGTTATGCAAATGCAATATCCCATAAAAAATATATACTTTGATAATATTTAGCTGCATTATTTTGCAACATGTTTGACTTAGTTGTTGATGATTTAGGAACACGTGTACAAAGGATCTAAGCTTAGATCTCATAGGGACTCTGCATTCCAACAAACGGATTATGATCCAACTTCACATGCACATATAAATTCTTGGATACATAATCATTTTAAACTGCATTCCTAGGCTTCTGTATTCTGACTGTTGCATATGGTTGTGATGTGTAGAAATTGCTAGAATATCCATAGGGGATCTGCAGAAGGAACAACATGAGAAGTTCATGGAACATTTTCATTCACTGATAAGTTCCCTCTCTGCTTTGATGGTGTTTGAGGGGGGTATATTTCTTTGTAATGTTGCCTCATAAATCCATGGACTATAACCGCTTCATAGGCTCATAGTTAGAGTTTTTGCTTTCGGATGCTCTATTGAATCCTTTTAAATGTTTTATATTGCAAGCTTTCCGCTATAAGTTTTACCCCAAATTCAGTCATGTACTATTTCATGTGCTTTTAAATATTCAGTTGTTTTTTGTATATATATTTGAATAAATGATTATAATGCAAGTTTTGTTTATGGGCCTTGTAGACACATATAACTATTTACATGTCTCATAATGTCCAATAAATCCAAGTTATTGGATTTATCATTGTTTTTTGGTTTAACTTCATTAAAGAAACTTGGTCCATATCTCATTTTTAGTTTATTTTGAAAATTGTAATAATGAACACTTAAGATTATTTTTTACAACAGTAAATGCTACCATCTTATGTTAAATTATTAAATGTGTGATGAATCACTGTAGGATGATGGGGAAGTCGTTTCTATAGCTCTGTTTATTTGGAACTCTGGATGCCTAATATTTTGGAGTCTAGATATGTTAGCTCTTGTGTTGGTACTAAGGTTCTTATAAATTGCTCACAACCGATGGAAAAATATCTAGATTCCAAGCTCCTCAATTACGTTCAATGGAAAAATATGGACTCACATTTTGTAGCTAGTATTACAAAGGTCAAACGAAATTTTCTCCATTCTGGTACATTTACAATTAAAACCTGTTGTTGGTTATCTAGAAATGAGTATTTTTTAAAAAAAAGCTAAATGTTTCCCATTGTAGGTTATATACATGATATACGTTGGCTTCAGGCACAAATTTTCTAGGATGGGTTTTGAATGAAAACTAAGTTACTGAGTGGCTGCTTCTCGAAGACGGGGGAGGGGGCATTCAACAATTAACCATGGAAGATCATTGCTGCTAACATGTTAACCCGGCTACTCTAGGGCTTCCCCACTCGCTTAGCTTGGCGCATCCATCCTGCACCTGCGCGCAGTCTCCACCCTGATCACACTCAGGGCCTGTTTAGTTCGTAAAATTTCGCAAAAAGTTTTTGCAAAAAGTACATTTCTTCTCTATGTGCATGTGGTCCAATGCAAAAGGTTTTTTGCAAAATTTTGCAATTTAAACAGCCTTTTGGAAATCTCTCCCGTTTTCGGCAATTGAAGAAGAATAGGATACTCCTAGCGTGAGTGCATGAATTACGCACCTCCTGCCTTAAGCCCTACTTACAGCATTATAACACAAGCTCTTATACCTGCACCGTTCTGTTACTCTTTGTCCAGCTAGTAAAAGCTCTACTATCATGCAATCTCCACTGGACCAGATGCAATGGCGCTGCTCGTCATGATCACGATCGGAGTTGACTAGGCGGGCCGCTGATTACGTACATGGACGATGACGCTTGCCGGCGGCAGGTAGTGCATGAGGAGTCCTAAGTCCTAACACGAGGCATGCGCGCAGCCGCGCACCAAGGTGGTGAAAAAAGCCACTTGAAAATTTCTCCAAGATCGAACCTTTGGGATCGATTTGGAGCAGCAGCCAAATCCGAAATTGACACGGACACACTAGCACAAGCGCGCCACCACAGCAAAAGTCCCAAGCATGCCCCCACTAGTCATAAGGGGCGTGCATTGTTTGGATTGATGGGGTAAATTTGCCCCAACATAAATGTTTTGCCCATTTCATTTACCTCTAACAACTTTTGCCTCTTAAAGGTGTTTGGATTGAGGGGTAAATATTTACCCTCAAGGATCATTTGAATGAGCCAGTTGTTAAGATGAGAGGGGATGAGAGAAGCTTTTGGTGGGTCCCACCAGATATTTGCCCCAATTTAACTCTCTTTAGGAGCAAATGAAATTTGAGGGGCAAAACATTTACTCGACCCCATTTGCCCCTACATGTTTGACACTTTTGGGGTAAATTGGGACAAATTTGCCTCATTTACCCCATTTACCCCTCCATCCAAACAGGGCCAAGAAACCGGAAAGAGAAATCGAAGAAGAGGAAGGTCATGCTTCATCATGTATTCTTGTTACTAATTGATGAGTTATTAATTCGCACGGCGATTGATCCATGGAGGATCCTGTTGGCGGGGGGACTTCGCCGGCGTCATGCTAGCGGCCGCGCCGCCGCCGTGGCGATCACGGGCGTCGTCGGTGTTGATGCATCCCTGTCAAATAAAAATTGTTCAAAACTTAACACAGTGTGTAATGCATCCCTGTCACATATAGCATCGTGGTTGTTAATGAAACGCCGTGGTTCGACTCTGTTTATCTTTAGATAACACAATTTCCTGAAGCAAATTAAATGCCTGTAAGACTAAGCAAAAGCATCTTCTGAACAATTGAAAATCTCCAACTCGACAGGATGAAATCCCCCATCCCCCTGGAGACCGGCGTGGAGGAATCACAAAAATATCTTTCCACACATAATAAATAAAAGAAGTGGTGGCTTATGCTTTGACCTGAAGAAGTTAAACGGCGGCAAGCCAAAACTTAACTTATTGAGGAGAAATAAGTTTAGAGAGTGAGAGGAAGATGATTGAAATGCAAGTGTACCCCACATATCAAATTTTTTGCATGGCTCCTCATGGTGGATCGACTCAACAGAAGGAATGTCTTGACCCGAAGGAATTATCACCTTCAGTCAGGCACATTGTGCGTCTTATGTTATGAGTTAGCAGAGGAAGATAGAGACCATCTGTTCTTTCGCCGTCCCTTTGCACACAGGTGTTGGGATAAACTGCAGCTACAATGGACAGTTGATCAGAACATACATGACCGATTAGTGTAGGAGAGTAGAGAGGGATGCGTATAATGTTGTGGATATATTGCATTGAGGCCTCGGCCGGTATATATGAGAGTACAAGACTTGGGGGGCAAGGCTCCCCCGGATACATATGGTAGTCTACGATAGGGTATATCTACAACTACCAAATATACTCTAACACTCCCCCGCAGTCACAGCGGGAGCACCACAGACGGTGAGACTGGAGAAGAAGCCGAAGGCACGAGCCGACGGACTTACAGCCCCCCGCAGTCATAACGTCGGTGCGGTGCGGATGCTGCGACTGGAGAGAACCGGCGAGTATCTCATGCGGATGGTAGCCCTTTGTGCCGATGTCGAGGTAGCCGAGCTGGAGGGTGAGGAGCCATGGTCGAAGATGAGGTGCGTAGGATAGCCGTGGTCGACGTAGAGTTGTCGAGGTTGTCGAAGACAAGGTAGCCGCACATGAAGCCGTGGGCGCACGAGGAGGCGCCCTAATGGTGGCGTGACAGAGAAGACGCCAGAGACGAAGATGGCGACGCGTCGAGGCAGTCGTAGAGGAAGCGATGCCGAAGTCGATGCAGTCAGGCCATCGGGCGAGGCATGCCTGGATTTGCCTGGCCCGGGAACGCATCGGGGACGATGGGCACGCACCGGTGTTGCCAATACCGGACGTGCAAGGGAGAAGTGCACAACCAGACGCCGTCACCGAAGGGGACCAGCAAAGAAGGCCTCCAAAGCGGTCGCAGGCGCTGAAGATGGCGAGGTAGAAGATGCCGACGCCCGCTGTTGCTTGGAGTAGAGGAGGTGGCGACGCTGGCGACGTGGTTGTGCTAGACGAAGCGAGGAGGAGAGCCCGGATTTCCAACGGAAGGCTAGACGATCTAGGCGACGCGGCGGCGGTGCTCGAAGGCGACGACGAAGAACTCGAACGGCTTGATGAAGACCATGCACGAAGGGCGCAGCGACGCGTAGTCGACGATGAGGTCGTGGACATGGTCGGCGGCGGTGAGGAAGCAACGGCGGAGACGACCACGGGTGGCTCCACTGCTGCCCGAAGAGGCGAAGCAGCGGCAGCCCTCCGCACTCGGTGAAGGAGCGCACACGGCGAGGACGGACGTCACGGGAGCCGGGTGGATCACGCATGTCAGCTGATCAAACCGAGCATGCGCGAGGCGAGACGACGGTGGACGAAGTCGGTGAAGGCGTCCCGATCGGTGGAGGCGAAGACGAGCCGGCGAAGGACGACGTGCGGAAGAAGCGGCGATGTAGGCGGCGGCGCAAACAAGCGCCCCCGGGTGCCGGCCATCTCGCCATGCCGCACGGTCATAGAGGAAGAAGACGCCGGTGATGTCGATGCCGATGTCGAAGTCGTGGCGCAGGATCGACGGGCGGTGGGCGACGCAATCCCGAATCAGTGATCGGGCAAAAAGAAAAACTGCAGCAACATATCTTCGCGTAGAACTCCGGGGTGCACGTAGCGAAGTGGGGCTCACCCTTATCTCTTTACAATATGCACACCACCGGTCAAAGACCACAGCGTGCGAGACAGAGAATCAGAGGGAGGGGTCGGTCCGGTGGGAGGCGAGGTGAAGTCCGCCCGGTTGGGCGGCGCCAATCCGGTCCAGCGGCGGATGAGGGAGTCGGGGCGGAGCCGCGGATCCCGCCATGTCGAGCGGCCAGTGCTAACCGGCGGCGGTGGAGGGGTTCCGTCGGCAGATCCCGTCGAGCCGAGCGGATGTCGCCAACAGGTCGGCGCCTGGAGCGGAAGGGAGGCGAGGGTGAAACCTCACGGGCGGGATCGGATCCCGCCTCGCAGGAGGGGCGACGGGGTGGAGTCGACGATGCCGCCGGGAAGCTCGTCGACGACGGGCGAGGTGACCACGCGGGCCCCCTGCTGCCACCACAGCAGCGCGGGGTAGGTCGTGGGCGATGCGCAGAGACCCGTGACTGCCACCATGGCGACGCGAATCGGGGCGTCGGTGACGGCTTCCATGGCGGGTGGATGGAGGTACGCTTCGATCTGCTGTTGCTGACGCTGGACGGCGGCGGATTAGATCGATCCGCCGCGAAGAGGGGCGCTGCCCCCGGCAGAGGTCATGGGCGACCTCCCCGGGGGCGCGCTAGCAGGCCGTCGAGGGGGGCGCCCTGGAGGTGCGCCGTGGTGGACGGCCGGCGGCAGAGGAAGAAGGCAGGGTGCCGGCGGCGCCGGCGGCAACGGAAGGATTAGCCTAGGATCTCAAACCCTAATCTCGTGATACCATGTAGGAGAGTAGAGAGGGATGCGTATAATGTTGTGGATATATTGCATTGAGGCCTCGGCCGGTATATATGAGAGTACAAGACTTGGGGGGCAAGGCTCCCCCGGATACATATGGTAGTCTACGATAGGGTATATCTACAACTACCAAATATACTCTAACAATTAGTAACCACAAAGATGACAACAAACCTGGCTTTTTTCATGGAGATATTTGTTATAGCCCCTTGGAAATATGGAAGATGCGAAATGCTGTCATCTTTGAGGCAGCCACGGTGAACTTCAATGGCTGGATTCTAAAATTCAGAGAGCGGGTGTTCTCACACACTTCGCTTCAGGGAGGATCAACGACTTCTTTTATCCAATGTTTGTTATGCACTTCTGCTCATGTATTCAACAACTATATACAACTATGATTATTTATGTACTTTTAGCTCATTGTGACTGGCGCTCGTTGTAACATTTTGGACTACGGATGCACTAATTGTCAAGTTATTGTACTAAATTGAGCAATTTACAATTGTTAGACTGATTTACATGAAACTGTTAAGTTGTATGGTGGGTAAAATTTACTCTAATTTATTCTAGATTTATAAATCTTTCGATTGTTGAGTTCATATAGGCTGTACCAGGTATATAGTTTGGTGTGGTTTGTATAATTTGTTAGAGGTGTGTAACCAATTTGTTCCATGAGTTTATACATTTTATCTAGGTTTACGTATATTTGTTCTATGGGTTCGTATGATTTGTTTATTATGTACAAGTATTTTATTCTATTAATTGACAAGTTGTTCCAGATTTACATCTATTTATTTGGTGAATTCATATAATATGTTCTAGAGGTATACATATTTGTTTTTTGAATTCATATAATTTATTTGGTGCATACTATCATCGGTGAATTCATAGAATTCATTTCAGGTGTACACATCTGATTGAAAATATTCTGTCTTCATAAAATTATAGTAAAATTGGGTCTTACATTAAATATACTATTATAAGAAATCTAGGTTACCACTCGCTCACTGTTAAGGTCGCTCATTGGTGTGTGCCAACCCCCCTTGGTGGCTAACGGTTGTCTATGGCCCACAGGAGGATGAGGAGAAGATTGCCTTTCCTTAGCTTTGTGCCATCAAAACGTCCACCTTTGGTCAGTGGATGCTTTGCTGTGACTTTAGCCTCATCTACATGCTGCTGATAAAAATACCGATCACTTATCTAGGTGCATGATGGGTCGGTTCCGTAGATTCCTCAGTGACCTTGAGCTTACCGAGCTTCATCTTCATGGTCGCCTATTTACTTGAAGCAATGAAAGACCCCACCTTGGAGCACGTCAACAGGATGTTTGTCTTTATTGACTTGGAGAGCACCTTCTCGCTTCATGCCCTAGCTATTAGGTGCTCTGATCATGCGCCTTTGCTTCTATAATTTAATGATGGGCTTCACCTTAAGCATCTCTTCCGGTTTGAGACCATCTAGCCAAGCTTTGATGATACCTGGACACAGTGGAGGACACTTTTAATGGGCCCTGACCCGATGTTGACCCCTATGCATCATTGACCATTTACTGCATGAAACTACAAAGAGTCTAAAACGCTGGAGTGCGAGGTGGTGGGGGGCATCTGAATTCAAATCCAGGTCGCAAAGGAAGCATCTTCGGTCTTGAGGCTGCCCAGGATCATCAGTCGTTGTCTATGTCGAACAATACCTCCATCGTTTTCTCAAAATTAAATATCTAGGCTAGGCCCCACCTCTATGGAGTGCACTATTGCTAGACAATGCTCTAGTATGTGTGGATTGCATGAAGGGAATGCCAACACGAAGTTCTTCCACATTTGTGCCAATCATCATCGACAGGAGAACCACATTGCATCACTCGAGGTCGGGGGCATCGCTTTGGTTGGGGAAGTTGAGAAAGCTGAGGCTGCTTTTGCCTATTTCGACTCAATACTAGGGAACGGGCCAGGGAGGTCATAAAAGCGCTCCACCCATAATCAAGCTCTGGAGCCTGACGGCTTCACCGGCCGATTCTAGAGGTTGGCTTGGTCTATCATTAAGATGGACATGTTTAAGGCTCTTGATTCCCTCTCTTCAATGGATTGTTGGAGCTTCCATCACCTGAAGGATGGCTTGCTGATTCCTCCCTAAGAAGCCATACCCGACCGGTTTAGGGGCTTATCTTCCCATCATCCTCATCCATAGCTTTGGGAAAATTTTTTGGGGCAATGTTGCTTTTTCTTTATTCTGACTGCAAGGGACATTCTCTTTCTTTGGGGTGCTCTATTTCGGACACATCTCTTGTGGAACTAATCACGGTAAATATATAATCGCCTTCAACTACAATTCTATTGTGCTCAAATGTACTACTCGAACTGATACTAACACAATGCATATAGAATTGTATTAACAAAGTTTAATATAACTTTAAGTATACCATTAGTGAGAATTTTTATATTAAATGTGTTGTTTGAGTTCATAATTTTTAAATCATTTGAAGTTATGTTTAATTTATCCAGTTATTTGATATTTATTGGACACATAATTTATATGATGAATTCGCCAGCTTTTTTCTTACAAATGACTTACAATAACAAACGTATGGTTTGGTTTCATGACGCTTAAACCGGTAGATTGTACTAGTAACTATATGTGATGAACTGGTTACTAATCTTGACCATTATAAATTGATTTTACCCAGTTGATTGTGTTAGTGTCTTTTATTTTTATATTCAACTTGAGAACTCTTGTAATCATGCTTATTATTTATGCTACATAACATAAATCAATATATCATCCTTAAAATTAAATAGAAACCGAACCCATAATACTTTTGTCCCGAGTAGTATAGAATTTCATAATGCAAAATATATAAAATTAGCACCCGGTAATAATGAAGAACTTTTAACAAAGGAAGAAAATAAAAACAAATCTTAGATTGCAACATTTTGTGACATCATATTTTGCTTTTTTTAGTGTATTATATTGTCCTAAGCCTTGCAAGGAAGCACCTTCCCATCAAGTTTTCTTTTGATAATTATTGACTACAACAATTAACTATAACGGTTTTGACATTTGGTAGAAGGAGCTCATAGAAAATCCATTTAATGCTGGCAAGTTCATACACACGGTTTGCCAATGATCTAGAGGAGCTTCTAGTGCTGGAGCTGCGTTCATGCATTTGCAGGATACATATATGCTTGTAGATATATATGGAAATTTTAGAAGTTTCTAGTGTCCGATACATATATGCTCTTTTGAGCAGTAACAGCGAGGATATTTGAGTTCATCATAGCGGTGACGGCCTAGGAAAAAAATGATTTTACAAATATTTTAGGAGTACTCAAGATTACTCTTTTTTTTTTGAGATTACTCTTTTTTTGTGCTTGCAGAGTTGTGATCTCCACTGGAGCTTATGCCAAATGGTATCGTCATGATTACGATCAAGGTTTGACTAATCGGGCTGCTGATCACGATCATGGATTCATGGTGGACGCTGACGGTGGCCGGCGGCGGCGCAAGGAGGTAGTCCTAAGTCCTAACACGCATGTGGAAACCAAAAGTGATGAAATTCGTAGGAGCAGAGCCGCATCGGAAACTGACACGGACACTAGCGCACGAGCGGCCGCAACAAAATCGTGCACGCACTAGCTCGCTAGATAGTCATCAGAAACCGGAAAGCGAAATCGAAGCAGAGGAAGCTAGCCTCCGCTTCGTGATGTTTTAATCGAGTTTTAGTTAGCACGGCGATCGATCCATGGCGGCGGCGTCGTGCTAGCGGCCGCGCCGCCGTGGCGAGCACGGGCGTTGTCGCCGTCGTCTTCTTGGCGGCAGCCATGGCTTTGCCTTTGGTGGTCGGCTCCAATTCCTCGTTGTGCTCTGCTACGGCTCTTCATGACGCGACGAACCGTGTGGGCACGCACTTCTGACAGTGAGCTCGAGTACTCGACTGAAGATGTGAACCCAGTGATGCTGCAGCCACGTCGCTGTTTTGTCATCGTCTAATGGCTCAAAATACAAGTGCTTCCGGCCGCCTCTTGAAACCAGGGTTTGGGATTTCGTTTTTTAATTTTATTTGTCCGCATAAAAACACTACATTTTCAAAATTTCGATCTGAAATTTGAATTGAGAAAACTGTCTTTCGATTGACCAAAATCTATACTAAAAAGAGCGAAAGAATTTTGTTTCGTCAAATCCGACAAGTGAACCCATGGTCGTCAAATACTATAGACCCATTGGTCCGACAAGTGGGCTATGGGTCCTGTACGTTAGCGGCCAGAACTCTTTGTTACGCTATAAGTCGGCAGCCTAGATTCTTTCTCACGCTATACGTCGGTAGTCAGAACTCTTTCTCACGCTATATTTTTCAAAACACGTGCTGACAAACAATAATAAGCATGCCTTCTACTGCATTAGCATTACTAACAAACAATAATAAGATACTCTGTTTTTGCCTTCGTATATAGCAGAGTAAATTGACCATGCCTTCATGAGGCAATGCTTATTTGTTTTTTTTTCTAGGCTTCACTTTGTAAATCTGCACAATCCATTATCTGACGTATACGAAAGTATGTATCAGACGAGCAACTGTTTTGTATACAAGAACGCGCGCATACAAACAGTCTCCAGCCAAGCACTAGTACATCAACTTGCTGGGTTCTCAAATGTCTAATCACACACTGAAACACACACATACAGACAAACCTCTCCTCAAATCCTTGTTCTTCAGCAGCTATGATGGCGAGCATGCGTCACCGTCTCAGTAGAACCAGCCGCCGGCAGCCTCGACCTCCCTCGCCTCGGCCAGCTTTCCACTGCTCCTGGACGACAGCGACAGGCACGACGACGAGCTCGACGCCGACCGCCGCAGGCTACCCACCCCCGGCGCGCCGTCCGACCTGAAGCTGCTCCCGGACGAGCCCGACGACGGCGCGCCGGACCACTGCCGCCCCGAGCCGGTGCCGCCGCCGCCTTTCTTGCCGCCGTCCCGGCCGCCCCTCCGCCGGAACACGGGGAGCGGGAAGCACCTGCCCGCCGCCGCCTTCGCCGCCGCGGCTTCCTCCTCGCCCTCGGCGCCGGTGCCAGGGCCGTACGCGGCTGGTACGACCCGCGGCGCGATGTCGAGGAACGCCGTGGGCCGGTGCTGCGGCGGCGGGCGGCGCCGGGACGGCGACACGGACGCCGAGCGCGCGGCGTAGTAGGACACCCGCGGCGAGTGGTACGGCGAGGGGGACATCGCCGGCGGCGGCGCCAGCTTCGGCGACACGGCCACCTTGTTGGTGGAGAAGAGCGCGCCGCTGGAGCACGGGGAGGCGTACGGCGGCGCGGCGGTGCTGGAGCTGGCGCTGGCGCTCCGGACATGCTTCGGTGTTCCAGGACACACCTCCCACTTGAACGGCACCGACCCCGGCCGCCGGCACGAGTCGTCGATCACCACCGCTGCCATTGCTACCTACCTTTTCTCTCTAACACGCTGTTCAATGGATCAATCAGTGATCATGAGGCGTGCTTTATATAGATAGGTGGTGGGGGACTGTGCCGAGCGATGATTCAGGAGTGATTGGAGGGGACAGATTGGGTCAGATTGGATTGGAGACGGTTCAGTCAGTCAGATAGTGGCGGATTATCTGAACTTTTTTAGTGCGGTGGTCATGCCGGCGTAGAGATCGGGCACCGGCCGGCGGTTTGGCACCGAGCGCGGGCCACTGAGTGGCAGGTTAACTGAATTTCGTGGGCTTCCACGTTCTGCTTGACTTTGTGTGTCTCGGTACCGGACATTCGGACAAGATCAAGCCTGATTTTTTGGCAGGTCGACACAATGCAACTTTTTTTTAATGATAATATGACGACGACACGTTCGGTTAGGCCGGGATTGGGGCGGCGGCGGGGGCGTAGTGCGTTGACAAACCTAGGCCATGCGGGCACGTCTGAAGTGGAATGTCAGGGTGATTGGTCGCTAGATTTCGTAGTGGGCGTGGTGTTTGTTCACACCTCACACTGGTGGTTGTGTTGCTTGATCTTCGACGAGTATTGGCTGCTGTGTGTGTGGTGAGAGGTTGAGACCTGAGAGCAAGATTTTTCTGAATGTTGACCTATTTATATGGTGCTGATGTGGAAAACCACTTGTCTGCAGCAATAAAACAATAGACACTGTCTATAGCTCATCCAGGTGAAATATAGACCCTCATCATCCAAATTTTTGGCCATTAAATCAAAAAATGAAGGGATCAGATCTACTCCTCCAACCTTATCTTTTCCAGCCTCTCCCTCCCTCCTCCTCTTCTTCCCAACACCTCACCTCCCTCCTCGTCTTCTTCCCTGACATTGTGCCTCCCAGCCCGCCGCCGCTGAGCCCTTCCCCCACCCAGGCTTTTTTTTTTCCGACCGCTACCGGTCCGGATACCGCGGTAACCGGTCAAACCGGTCCGGACCGGTAGCGGTACCGGCCGGTTGGAAACCGGCCAAATTTAAAATTTTCAAATTTGAATTTAAAAAATTAAAAAAAATCTTAAAAATACTTTAAGGTGAGTAGATTGTAATGGTGTCAAAATTTTTCAAATATTAGTTCATTTAGTATCTTTTTGTTTGTATTAGAAGTTCAAACAGCCTACTAAATCAGCACGTTAAACTTCTAATGCCCGCAAAAAATATTAAATGCATTAATATTTGAAAATTTTTAACACCATTAGATTCTACGCACCTTAAACTATTTTTAGGAATATTTTAGAAATTTTCTTTTATTTTTTAATTTTTAATTAAAATTCAAAAATTTGTCAAACCACTCAAACCGGCCGGCTAACCTCTCAAACCGGGCGGCTTACCGCTCAAACCGGCCGGCTAACCGTTCGAAACAGGTTGAACTGCGGATTTAATTTGATTTTTAAATTTGTCCGGTTTCTACCGGTTTCCGGTCAAACCGGTCCGGCTAACCGGTGTTTGGCCCGAACGGTCGGTAAAAAAAACCCTGCCCCCACCCCTCCGGTGGACCCTAAGCCGCCCACGCCGGCCGCCTGCCGCCCCTTCCCCCGCCACCTCCCACCGCCGTCGTCGCCTCCGACCACCACCGATGTCTCCGACCTCGGCGTCCCCGCCACCTCCCACCGCCGTCGTCACCGGCCCGACCGCCTTCCCCTGCCACCCGGCCGACGGCGCCCCCGCCGCCCGGCCTCGCCGCCCCCGCACCCGCCTCCTCCGCCGGGCCGGCCTGCCGCCGCCGGCCCTCCCTCTAAGGCCGGTGGTGAGCATCCCCCCCTCCCCCGCCGGCAACCCGAACCCCCTAACCTCGCCCGAGCCGAAGAAGGAGGTGAAGTCAGCCGAAATGGGAGAAGAATGGAGGCAGGTGAGGAGGAGCTCCATTTCACCCAGATGAGATATAGCTTTTCCCCAATAAAAAGGTGTAATTCTGCGATCAGGCACGTGTGGGGCCTAGAATGAATGTAAAAAGAAAAGAAAAGGCATTTGACTTCTAGCTACCAAATTACTCTGCCTATGGTTACACCCAAAAATACTCCAAATTTGAATTTATTTTCTTCAACTTGTATTGCACAAAATGGTCTGGATAGACCGAAAGAGATTTTGATTTTCTTTATTGTTCGTTTCCTTCATATAAACAAATAAAATACAATGGCTCAAATAAGTATTCGAGAACAAATAGCAAAGTCTATATTATATAAGAGTGTCACAATTGAAACTGTTTCTCACCCAAAAAATTACCCTCCTAAACCTCACAGAGGACCCACAATTTAGAGCCAAATGGTGGCCCCGGACGACCAGGGGTAGACGCGATTGGTCGTCACCCCCGTTCTTTTGCACCTCGGCGCCATCCTGCCTCCCTATTCTTTCTCACCTTGGCATTTTTTATACCCGTTGTCCTTCCTTTCCTTTTGAATCGCGTTCTTTGTATGGTAATGCAATCAAGTCATGGCCCCTTCCATGTTTATCAGTCATGGCCGCCAATTATGGGCAAGAGGAAAGGAAAGACTGACATCCTGGTGCCAACAATTAAGAAAGGATCTCCTACCAATTAAATTCTAATTGCCTCAATCACTCCATTGCTTGCCTTTCCATTAGGCTTTGCGCTTGCCTTTCCTACGCCACCCTCCTTTCCTTATGTAGCGCATATATCTATTCCTTTTTTTACAAAGATATAACATGGCCAGAAACGTTTCTTTTACACCTTACCATTTCAAACTACACTTTCCTTTTATTCTATGCGTGTGCATGACAGCAAGGTATAACACGGCCAGAGAGGTTTCCATTTCAAACTACACCTTCCTATTGTAATATATGGTTGCTTACCATAGTTGTAAGAGTCAATCAAGGAATCGATTACTTACTATAGTCATAGGGCGTCTAGATTCATCTCCTTAGCCCTCATACTCTCTATATAAGGTGCCCCCTCTTCCTCCTCAAAGCACACAATCTCTCGCTTCATTCCTATCGCCTCTTTAGAGTTCATATTTCTTTGAGGGGGCACCGGCGCCGAGCGTGGCGCAAAAGTGGCTACGGCGCTCGTCGTGTCCAAGTTTGCCGGGTAGAAGCGGAACATGCTCCGCGTGGCGACGGTGCCCGGCACCGTTGAGTGCGTGACGTCGTTGCTCCACGCCGCCGGCGACGAGGAGAGCAACCTTCTCGGCCTCCCCATCATCAAGAAGCTGACTGCGGCGTCAAGTTGCTTATGGATACCTATATCGTGAATATTTCTTCTGTATATGTTGCTGATTGTTAAAGATTTGATTATACAAATTTCCTTCTGTTTTTATCGGAGGCTCAAGGCTTTTGATGTATGAATATATAATTTTTAATGTAAAATGCTATTGAATAATTTTAATATGCAATGTAACAAAAGTATACATTTTCTACATACTTATTTATTAAAAATTAAGATTTCTAAATTTATGTTATTTTTATTACAGGCACGTGCCAACCTACTAGTATGACAAACAAGAATAAGAAATATTATGCGGAGGGCACTAATCGCCCCTATTTGTATAGGGTAATCAAAAGGCGAGGAAATAAAAGCTAAGCACATCATATAGTGTGCTCTATAATAACTTAGGCATAATCATTAATCATTTAGATGATTGCTTACCACAGCTTCCTTGTGGTGATCCAACCATTGAGATGACTGCTTATCTGCATGGAAATCCAACCTTTGCCAGGCGGTGTGGTACCAGATTTTTTTTGTTTTTTTGGGTGTGGCACCGGTTAATCAAATTAACGTTGCCCAGGCCCATGGCCCAACAGTCAAGAATTGTTCCACGAGTCACAGTAGGCCAACGGCCCATGTTTAATGTAAACGATCTCCTCATTCGTCAAGGTAAAAGTATTGGTGTATAGTCAGTTCTATAACCAGTCTTATGCTTTGCCATGTAATTTTAAGACAATTTTATAGACAACTCATGCAATGTATTATTAAGTTGCAATTAAAATATGGATGGTTCTTAAACTTTTTATAGAGTGCCATGATGCCATCTAAGTTAATGAACTTTGAAACCGCAGATTCGGATCATTTAAAGTACCAAAATCCTCTCGCTGCACGTGGCCCACCTCAAACTCCGAATATTGAGGAACTCAAATTTTGTTTCAGCGTTTACTTTCAATTTATCTGTATTTTTCCTGTAATTTAAATAACAAATCCATTATATGTCTTAAAAAGATATTGAGAAATTCATTGTTTACCTGTCAATTTACTCTCCGCTTATTTCTGTCCCAATCCATTATGTGCCAAAAAGACATGAAATATGCACAGCATTTAGTGTGCAGTGAGTCAAGAATGATTGCTATAATCAATATAGATGATTGCTTACCATGGTTACCTCGTGGGGCTTGCTTATCTCCATGCTTTTGCCATCCGATGTAGTACTACCGTTTTTTTTGTTGTTAGAGAGGAAGCGTTGTATACTATACTAATACTATAATAAATAAACAAAGTAAATAACTAAACAAACAAAGACGACCAGGCTCGTGGCCCAAAAGTGCAAGCCTGGTTCTCCCACGACTTGTTGTAAGGCCCATATTCAAATAATCCAATCTCTTTTTTTTTTGAAAAATAATCCGATCTCCTTATAATTCATTAATTTGTTATCTCATTCTTGTTGCCTCCAGCTTCCAGCCGGCGTCGAGGTTAGTTATTCTATCGTCCTCGCGGCCCACGGCGACTCCGTGCTCGTCCAGACTGCGGAGATTGATTATTACCGCGGGACGGAGGACTTCCTCTACGGCGCAGGGGACGCGGCAGCGGATCCCCCACGGCTGCCGTCCTTGCGCCTTCTCTCTCGTTACAGTCCGAGAGAGGGCCGCAGGACAGGGAGGCGTAGCTACCTGACCCGTGAGAACACCGGCCTGCTCCGCCGCGGCGACGACGAGTTCGTGGTGGCAGACCTCAATGTTGTTGTGGACGACGCAAGCGGCGGCTTGCTGACGCCGGAGCTCCGCCTGCTCCGCTCCGGCGGCCGCGGTTATGAGTGGAGTCTCAAGCGGCCGCCGATCAAGCACCACCACGGCGGCGAGCTGCCGTGCTCCTGGAATAGCGACACCGTCATACCCATCGACGGCGACCGGCTGTGCTGGGTGTTGGATATTTTGGTTTGACCTCGGTCAACCAACAAGACCGAGAGAAAAGGGGGAGCTTTCGCCCCCAAAGATCTCGGGATCGCTCCAACGGATTGAGTCCGTTGCCTTGATCGGAAGGCAACCCTAAGCCTGTAAACGGACTCGGCCCCGTGTCTACAGCGCCCATATATAAGAGAACAGGGAGACCCCGTGGCTCTCTACACGTTTTCCATCTAAAGGGTTTACCTAAACCTTTCCACCATCACCGATCGCTAAGGGCGCTGGAAGACTCGGAAGTTCGAGCCCGTCGCCAAGCAGGGCAGTGCCGCTGGCGCCCTGAAGGTCACCGCTACCCACCGAAGACGTTGAAGGAGCGCCTCCGCTACATCCCCGATCGCGCCCTCACCGTCTCTGCTACACCTACATCAACTGGTGCCATGGACACCACTGCGACTGGTATAAGTCGAACTGTTTCATCTAATTTTGCATTAGCTTATGTTCTAGGCGTGATCTACTATTGACTAGTGATCCTGAGGCTAAGTTCGTTCTAAGTATTGTTAGTTTAACCTAACAATTGGTATCAGATGACCTAAGCCTAGTCGTTTTAGATCCTCCTAGCCATAGATCGTTCGGTTTGATCCTGAGGAAGGTGTAGATGGTAATCTACTTCATGTTTTAGTTCATGTTTAAGTTAGTCAGTAAGTTTTATGCCTAATTGCCATGTTTTAGATCAAGTTTTAGTTGTTTTTCTTTTAAGTCAGAGATGAATCATGCCTAGATTGTTAGCACAGTGATGTTTTATAGGTGTTTTTCATGCTAAAGTTCGAAGTTTTAGATGGTTTTCATGTTTTAGCTTAAGTTTTTAAGGTTAGGGTTTCGGCTACTACCTAGACTCTACTGTTTTCGATCGAAATCATGTTGTTTAGAGCCAACTCAGAGAGATTAGAAGGAGGGGATTGCAAATTTCAGATCAAACACCCAAGAAACCCCGCAAACCCCAACCAAAACCCTAGATCTAAGATCCTAACCCTAACCCTAAGCTAAGTCAGTGGCTTACCTGAGCCATGGCGGCCGCGCGCGGCGTACTCCGTTGCGCACGCGACCGCCGCCTTCAGATCCGGCAAGACCGAGGCGACAGCTCGCGACCGCGCCATCAGTAAGATGCGGTGCGGCTGGCTGCCTCGGCGTGCGCGCACGTCGTGCTCCCAGAGCGCACGTGTTGCGCTGGTGGCGCTTCAGTTCCGTACCGCCGCCGGCCGTGGAACTCCGGCGGAGCCCCTCGACGGACCGCGCGCGATACGCACGCGGTGCCGCGGAGGAGGCCCGCGGAGCTCCGGCTTGGTGGCGCACGGACGCGTCGGGCTCGGATCCGTCGGGTCTTGGCCCTCTCTCGCCGGAAATGGGGGAGGAAATAAGAAAAGCGGCGACGCGCGGTGGCGCTCGCTCGCCGGCGGCGGAGTCGCCTGAGGAGCTGCGGCTCGGGGAGGGATGAGAGTGAGCTAGGGTTTTTACCCTCCCCGCCGTTTTCGGCCTTATAAAGGTGCTCCGGCCGCTGTGAGCCGTCCGATCGGACGGACGACAAGGATCGCGCGCGCGTTAGGATACGCGGCGCGGGCTGGGCTGCGCTCGTGCGGTGCGCGCGTGGGCCGCTTAGATGGGCCGTGTGCTGCGCTGCGCGCTGGGCCGCGCGCTCGCTTAGTTGGGCCGCTGGCTCGCGCTCGCGCGAGCTGCGTTAGCTGGGCCGCGCGAGCCGTTAGCTGGGCTGCGCTGCGGGCCGTTGCGCGTGCTGCGTTGCGCTACGCGCTCGCGGGCCGCTGCTGGGCCAATTTTAGTTCACGGGCTGATTTGAGTTTTTCTTTTTACGAATTTAAGTTTCTCTTTTTCAATTTCAGCACACATTATTTCAGTATTAAGATGAGCTATTTGTTGCATAAGTCTATTTTTAAGTTTAGTGGTTGATGTTTATTTTATGTCACTGAATTATTATTTAAGTTTGATCCACCACTATATTTTGAGATGCCTCTAGATAAATGGAACCAACGGGAAATTTATTTAGAGTAAACTTGTGGTTAATACTGACCAACGTTGTTTTAATCATGAGTCTTAAGATAAAATTTCGCTTGTTTTCCCCAACGGTGATGCAAGTTGTTATTTTTGCATGATTTTAATCAGACCAACGTAGGGTTATTATCTTGCTTTAATGTTGCATTTCATTATATATGTTTACTAAGCTAAGTCTTTTGTTGTTGATTTTCAGTGAGCAACGTCAACGCTGTGGCCTCGTTCCTGAACCACATCGAGCCGCTCAATGGAGCGAACTACCCGGATTGGAAGGGGAAGGTCATGACTTGCTTGGCTTGGAATGACCTCGACATTGCATTAAGGGAGGATAAGCCTGCAGCTCCAGCTGCGGGACAGGTTTCAGCTGCCTATGATAAGTGGGAAAGGTCTGACCGTATGGCGACCATGGTCATGCTTCAGACCATTAGCGCTGGCATTAAAGGCGCTATCCCTACTAAGGATGCACAGGGTGCAGATTTGAGTGCTAAGGCCTTGTTGGCCAAAATTGAGGAGAATTTTAAGAGCTCCTCTAAGACTTATGCAAGCACTCTCATCATGAAGTTAGTAGCTTCTCAGTACACTGGTCAGAATGGCATAAGAGAGCACATCCTCAGTATGTGTGACATGGCTAACAGGCTTAAGGAAATGAAGATGGAGATTTCTGACGGGTTTCTTGTCCACTTCATTATGACCTCACTGCCTCAACAGTACGCTGCATTTAAGATAAATTACAATACAAACAAGACCACTTGGTCTATCAGTGAGTTAATCAGCTACTGTGTTGAGGAGGAAGAAAGACTTAAGACTGAGAAGATGAAGGATGTGGTGAACATGATTGGGAACCTAAACATCAATAATCCTCCTAAGAATCAGGGTGAGTCAGGAAGTAGTAAGCAAGGCCAGAAGAAGAACAAGAAAAGTTGGAACAAGAAGGTTGGTCCCAACAACAACAACAAGTTCAAGAAGAACAACAAGTCCAACAATGGGAAGATGTTGTGCTCTTTCTGTGATTCTCCTAAGCATCTCCAGAAGGCTTGTCCAGGCTTCAAGGAATGGCTAAAGGAAAATGGTAAGTATAAGTATGATATTGTTTCATTTATCGATGAATTATTCTTAGCGGATTTTTCCCCTAATACTTGGTGGATTGACTCAGGTGCCACTGTGCACATTTCTAATTCATTACAGGTATTCCATACGATCCGAACTATAAAAAGGGGGGAGCGAAGCCTAAGAGTGGCTGATGGGAACACCGTTGAAGTCGAAGGCGTTGGAAGCTTCTGCTTAGAGCTACCGGGTGGCTTCCAGCTTAGATTAGAAGAAGTTCTTTATGTTCCTAGTTTAAAGAGAAACTTGATTTCAGTATCAGCTTTAGATGATTCAGGACATTTTTGTGAGTTTGGAAACAAACAGTGTGTAATAAAGTTTAATGCAATAAATGTCGGTCTTGCCATCAGGCAAGGCAAACTTTACATGCTCTCCTTTGGTGATTCTGTGATGAATATTAATGATGTATTGCATAAGCGCAAGCGTGACGATGAGACTTCTTCGAAATTGTGGCATTGTCGCCTTGGTCACATTTCGAGGGGGAGAATGGAGCGTCTCATTAAAGATGAGATTCTTCATGAATTAGATTTTTCAGATTCAGAGCAGTGCATCGACTGCATTAAGGGAAAATACGCTAAGACAATTAAGAAAGGTGCTACTAGGAGTACGGGCGTTTTAGAAATAATTCACACAGACATCTGTGGCCCTCTCTCAGTGACATCAGTAGACGGTTATGATTCATTTATAACATTTACTGACGACTATTCCCGCTATGGACATATTTATCCTATTCGTAGGCGTTCAGATGCTTTAGAAATATTTAAGATTTATAAAGAAGAAGTTGAGAAACAGCACAACACCTCTATTAAAATAGTAAGATCAGATAGAGGAGGTGAATATTATGGGAAACATGATAAATACGGTCAAATTAAGGGACCATTCGCTAAGTTCCTAGAAGAAAATGGCATAAGAGCTCAGTATTCTATGCCAGGCGAACCACAGCAAAATGGAGTTGCTGAGCGACGCAACCGTACGCTAATGGATATGGTACGAAGCATGCTTAGCTATTCTAGCCTGCCTGTGGAGCTGTGGATGGAAGCATTAAAAACAGCTGCTTATATACTTAATCGGGTTCCAAGCAAGTCAGTTCCCAAGACACCTTTTGAGCTGTGGACTGGGAGGAAACCGACACTCAGCTATCTTAAAGTTTGGGGTTGTCCCGCTGAGGCTAAACTTTTTGATCCACAGCAAAAGAAATTAGACCCTAAGACGGTGAGCTGTCACTTCATTGGATACCCAGAAAAGTCTAAGGGGTACCGATTTTACTGTCCTGGTCGATTCACTAAGTTCGTTGAGACCAGACAGGCTGTGTTCCTAGAGGACTCAGGAGTCAGTGGGAGCTTTCCTAAGAGGGATGTGAGTCTCGAAGAACTACGGGTTCAGCTTCCTGATCCGGAGTTTCAAGAGCCTACGGAGGTGTATCAGTTTGTACCACCGGTAATTCCTCTTACTCAGACAAGCAGCACTGCGCCAATTAATATCATTCAGCAGGAGCATGTGGAGCCAGCTCCCCAGCCTCACGTGCCAGATGCTGATATTCAGGTGGAAGAAATTCCAGATGTAATACCTCAGCAAATTCCTCAACCAGTTGCGAATGAACCATTAAGAAGGTCGCAACGGACAAGGAAACCCGCCATTGACCCTAGAGTTTATGAGACACATTTAAGTGAGGATTTATATGATGTCGGGAAAATTAATGATCCTGCCACGTTCAAACAGGCAGTTGAGGGTGAGAATTCCACTAAATGGATTGAAGCCATGCAAGATGAATTAAGATCTATGAGTTCTAATAAGGTTTGGGATTTAGTAGAAATTCCTGATGGAGTCAAAACAGTAGGCTGTAAATGGGTCTACAAAACCAAACGTGACTCTAGAGGGAACATCGAACGATTCAAAGCTAGACTTGTAGCGAAAGGGTTTACACAGAAAGAAGGAGTTGATTACAATGAGACTTTTTCTCCTGTGTCTACCAAAGATTCTTTCAGAATTGTTATGGCATTAGTAGCTCATTTTGATTTGGAGCTGCATCAGATGGATGTTAAGACTGCGTTCCTAAACGGAAATTTAGATGAGACAATTTATATGGCACAACCGGAAGGTTTTGCTGTACAGGGCAAAGAACATATGGGATGCAGATTAAAGAAATCCATTTATGGACTTAAGCAAGCGTCCAGACAGTGGAACCTTAAATTCGATGAGGTTATTAAAAGATTCGGGTTTAGGGAAAATGATATGGATAGTTGTATCTATGTCAAAGCAAAGGGTGGAAAACTTATAATACTAGTACTATATGTGGATGATATACTATTAGCTTGCAACGATAAGAACATGTTGTATGAGACTAAGAACTTTCTATCATCCCACTTCGATATGAAGGATCTTGGTGATGCCTCCTATGTGTTGGGCATTGAGATACACCGAGACAGGGCCCAAAGAGTACTGGAACTATCTCAGAAAGCTTATATTGAGAAAATGCTTAAGAGATATAATATGGATAAGAGTAACACGTCGCCTGTTCCACTTCAGAAGGGCGATAAGTTTAATGAAGAGCAATGCCCTAAGAATAATTTAGAAAGAGAAAGAATGCAGAATATTCCTTATGCTTCAGCTGTAGGAAGTCTGATGTATGCGCAAGTCTGTACGCGTCCAGATTTGGCATTTGCAACCGGAGTTTTCAGTCGATATCAGTCAAATCCCGGATGGGCTCACTGGGTAGGTGTCAAGAAGGCATTAAGATATTGCCAAGGCACTAAAGATTACATGCTCACATATAAGAGATCAAACAACCTTCAGGTTGTATGTTACACCGATGCTGACTTTGCTGGTGATGAAGACGATAGAAAATCCACTTCTGGATATGTCTACACGCTAGCAGGGGGAGCAATTTCATGGAGAAGTGGTAAGCAAGGTGTGACTGCCGCATCTACAATGCAAGCTGAGTTTGTGTCATGCTATGACGCAACAGGACAGGCAGCGTGGCTTAAAGGTTTTATTCCGGGTTTAAGACTTGTTGATAGTATCTCGAGACCTATCACAATGCACTGCGATAATCAGGCCGCAGTGTTCTTTTGCGCTAACGATAAACTATCTGGTGCTTCTAAGCACATTGATATTAAATATCGTGTCGTGAAGGAAAGAAACCGGGACCGCACACTCAATATTGAGCACATCAGTACTAAGGCCAATATTGCGGATCCACTTACAAAAGGTCTACCACCATCCCTCTTTCAGCAACATGTCCTAGGTATGGGATTGGTTGATAGCCTTGATAAGGTCCTGGTTCATGGCCATTAAAATTTTCCCCAAATAAGAGTAAGAGTTCTGACAAAGTTTTTCAGTGAGGCTATGGGTAATGTTGTCCCAGTATGCCGCTGTGCTGCTGACGACACATTGGTCTGGTACTTGCTGATTTACTGAGGATGGACTTTAGTTTAAGTTAAGTTTAGTTAAGTTAGGAATAAGTTGTTTTGACCTTCGGTCAAGGGGGAGAATGTTGGATATTTTGGTTTGACCTCGGTCAACCAACAAGACCGAGAGAAAAGGGGGAGCTTTCGCCCCCAAAGATCTCGGGATCGCTCCAACGGATTGAGTCCGTTGCCTTGATCGGAAGGCAACCCTAAGCCTGTAAACGGACTCGGCCCCGTGTCTACAGCGCCCATATATAAGAGAACAGGGAGACCCCGTGGCTCTCTACACGTTTTCCATCTAAAGGGTTTACCTAAACCTTTCCACCATCACCGATCGCTAAGGGCGCTGGAAGACTCGGAAGTTCGAGCCCGTCGCCAAGCAGGGCAGTGCCGCTGGCGCCCTGAAGGTCACCGCTACCCACCGAAGACGTTGAAGGAGCGCCTCCGCTACATCCCCGATCGCGCCCTCACCGTCTCTGCTACACCTACATCAACTGGTGCCATGGACACCACTGCGACTGGTATAAGTCGAACTGTTTCATCTAATTTTGCATTAGCTTATGTTCTAGGCGTGATCTACTATTGACTAGTGATCCTGAGGCTAAGTTCGTTCTAAGTATTGTTAGTTTAACCTAACACTGGGTAGACTTGAGCGGCGGCCTCTTGTTCTCCGACGTGTTCGAGGAGAGCCCCGGGCTACGGCCTACGGTACGTGCCGCTCCCAGAGGATCCCTTCTTCGCCCGGGGATGGTACCGGAACGTCTGTGTCACCTCCGGCGGCGCGGCGTTAAAGTTCGTCAACACCTTCCCACGCTGCCGCTGCGGTGGCGCGGGCGCCAGCTACTGCCAGCATTCTCACCATGCCTACACCGTCCACACCTGGACATTGACGATGGACCATATGGCCTGGGTGATGGACGGCTCGATCGACACCACCGAGCTCTGGTCCCTCGATGGCTATGAGGGCCTCCCACGTATTGAGCTTGACTGCCCCGTCGTGAGCTTCGACGAACCCATGTCCCCATTGCATCTGCTTCGAGTTGTGCGAGGGGTACCACGTCAGACATGGAGACAACACCAATTGGCAGATCATGGTTGACATGAGGAGCAAGACGCTAAGATCGTCCTTCCGGTACCCTCGAGGACGGTTGCACGCCGGCCGTAGACTGCTCTTTCCCAGCAGTGTCTCTAAGTACTTCAACTCCGAACCAGACGATGGCATGCATGGTCCTGCACCTGCAGAAACTGTGCCAAACTCGACGAACAATAATATCACTGGTGCTATTCGACGTCTTGCTTGCCAGATGTCCAACCCACCTATGCAAGTATCTTCCCTAGCGAAGATCTTGGGAGCTCTTAAAGAGATACCAGACTTGGATCGTGATGATATGCTGAAAGCTTACCGTACTCTTCAGTAGTCCTATGGGTGTCCCAATGGATCGGAGGAAGGATTGTGTGCTGATGGAGATCAAGGCCACTGAAGATTGTTTCATCTGCTCTGGGCAGATTTTGCTATTATATGCATGAATTCTTTCCCAAGCATGTAGTTTAGTACAAAATTGATTGATCAACCTATTCCTGGTATGGAATAATTGATAGTACGTACTTCGTTGAACTTGAGAAATTATAAGCTTAAGGGCCTGTGTAGTCGAACACCACACCGTGATGCTCCAGCTCTAGCTCTCTGATTCGTTGATAGAGTTATTTTGGAGGGGATTGAATTACAGCGGTGGGGATCATGATTTTTTAACTCCCAATAACTGAAGATGCTATTCTTCTCAGCTCCCGAGCCCCCGGCGGTGTCCTACCAAGGCACCCAACGGTGGCATATTGGGGGGCCAACAAGGCTATTTGTCTATGGTATATGCCAAATTAGCAAGGTAATTAGAGAATCTTCTGTTAAATTAGTAAAATAATTTAAAAAACTTATGCTAAATTAGTAAGATGATGAAGAGATCTTTTAGGAAAGAGCAACCTTTGGGGGTGCCAGGCCCTCAACCCCCTCCCCCCCCACCCCTCACTACGCCCCTGGGTGCACAGGCTCAAGTCCCTTGCTGCGAACGGCGAAACTCCAGCTCGGGCCCCAGGTGCATCGGGCAGGGGTCCGAGCTCAGGCTCTTGGTGGTGGCGGATTAGCCGCTCGTCCTCCACTATGGTGGCCCCATCCGTCGGAGCAGTGCTGCAGCCTCACTATTCCCCATCGAGGCCCGCCGGTGGTGAGGTGGCCTTGTGCGGGCAGATAGTGGCGTCAGCCATGGCCCCGCATGAGCAGATGGCGGTTGGGACTGAGCGTGATCGGGATGATGCATAGCCCTAAAATCTGCCCATCCTCAATCCGTCCACCGTGCCTATCGACTATCACTCCACTGGTGCACGACCGCGTCGTGCCCATCGGTGAGGGAATAACTGGGCGCCGGCAGTAGATGGGGAAAGAGAGGAGGAGGACGACACGGGACAGGGGTGCGGCGACAAGTGGCGGGGTCGGCCGAGATGTGAAAGATGGAGTTGAGGACGGAGAAGAAGGGGCGATGGCAGCGACAGATGGGGAACAGATGGTCGCCAGAGTTGAGGAAGAAGTAACGGCGCAAAGAGGCGGTGCACGGATGGCCAAGGTAAGGAGGGAGGGAGAGTTAGCCTCACATGTCAAGGGCCACGCCGTTAGTGCACAGTCAATAACCGCGGCGGCGGAGGGGAGCGGGGGGGGGGGGGGGGGGGGTGGAAATATCTCGGGGATGGAGGTCAGGCGCCTGGGGGTGGGGTGTGCTCAGATCTGGCGGACGCCAGTGTAGGTCAGCTCAATTTGATGAAACTTTCGGGTCCGTCAGTGTCCATACGAGTGGCGCTTTTTATTCGAACGAGTTTTCTCATCTACCATCACTTCGTGGGCCGGTGTCTACACTAAACGTGTCGCCTGTATGGTGGCAGACGCTTGTTTAACCATGCGCATCTGCGATTAAGCGTTCTATTGGTGACGCTGTTGAACAAAACGTGTCACCATTCAGTTTGGTGACGCGTTTTAGCAAAATGCATCACCGATCAGCCATAATCAGTGATGCGGTATTATCTCCACAGGGCTGATCTAGAAATACGGTTGACACGTCTGTTCAAAACGTGTCACCAATATGATATAGGTGACGCGTATCGCGTTTTGCAATCTGTGTCACCAAGTGAAGTGTCTTCTTTGACACTTTTTTACATAGTATAATAAAATTACAATTAAGAAGGAATTCTTCATAGTGCTCTACCAATTGAGCTACATCACCTATTTTTTTTTATATATTTATTCTTACAATTAATTTGATTTATTTATCATCTTGTTTACCTTGCACCCACAACTCATATAAGAAT
This sequence comes from Urochloa ruziziensis, assembly GCA_015476505.1. Lineage (NCBI taxonomy): Eukaryota > Viridiplantae > Streptophyta > Magnoliopsida > Poales > Poaceae > Urochloa > Urochloa ruziziensis. The sequence goes on along the minus strand of CM027120.1, from coordinate 5,726,955 downwards.
CAATAATGGATTCAAACGTTAACCATTGCTCCAATTCGATGCATTCAAAGGTAGGATGCACTCCCATCTTGTTTGTTTATTGACTCGCTCAAATCAAGTTTGTTTATTAACTCGCGATGCACGAGAAGGCCATTGTGGGTGTGGAATTCCTCGGAGTTCTTCATCTCTGGTTTCTGGTACTCTAGGGCGAAGGATGGATCGAAGAGTTCCATCTGGGCCGTCCTTGTTACTACATAGCAACTAGCAAGTGAAAACAAGGTGCTGCAAAGAAATGAACCTTGATGCATACTTAGTTGACATAAATTTGACAGATGTTTTTGGGAAAAATGCTGCAACAGATAAATTGCAATTGTTTATAAAATATACAGGGTTGGGAAAGAATCCAAGCATATAATTGTAAGTCTTTGCTGAGCATGCGGAGCAGAAGGAACTAGCTTCAGTTGCCTTGATCTCCATCAGCACACAATCCTTCCTCAAATCTCTTGGGAAAACCATAAGACTTCTGAAGAGTATGGTAAGCTTTCAGCATATCATCACGGTTCAAGCCTGGTATCTCTTCAAGAGCGGCCAAGATCTTGGCCAGTACTGAAGATGCTTGCATAGGTGCGTTGGACGAAAACAACTCGCAAAAAGGACGGCCAAGATCGCCAATTATATTGTTCGTCAAGTTTGGCACAGCTTCTGCCTGTGCAGGACCCTGCGTGCCACTGCCTAGTTCAGAGTTGAAGCACTGAGAGACGCTGCAGGGATATAGCAGTTGACGACCGATGTACCGTCGTCCTTCAGGGTAGCGGAACGCCGACCGTAGCGTCTTGCTCCTCATGTCAACCTTGATCCGCCATGTCGTCTTGTCTCCATCTTGGAGGTGGTGCTTCTCGCACACCTCGAAGCAGACGCAGTGGGGTTCGTCCAAGCACACGATAGGGTAGTCCAACTCGACGCGTGGGAGGCCCTTGTAGCCGTCCAGGGGCCAGAGCTCTGTGGCGTCGATCGTGCCGTCCATCACCCAGGTCATGTCGTGCATCGTCAAGGTCCAGGTGCGCACGGTGTAGGCATCGTGAGAATGTTGGCAGGAGCTGGCGCCCGCGCCGCCGCAGCAGCAGCGTGGGAAGATGTTGACGAATCTTATCGCAGCGCCGCCGGCGGTGGCCGACACATTCCGGTGAGATGTCCGGCCGAAGCAGGGATCCTTGGGGAGCGGCACGTAGCGCAACTCGGGGCTCTCATCAGACACATCGGTGAACATGAGGCCGCGACACAAGTCCACCCAGCACAGCCGGTTGCCTCCCACGGGGATGACGGCGTGGCTTCTCCACCTCGACGAGCACGGAGTCACCGTGGGCCGCAAGGACGATAGAATAGCTCACCTTGACGCCGGCAGGAAGCTGCACGCATACGCGTGACCCCTCCGGCGGCTCCGCGAGGCAGAGCGAGATGTTGATGGGAATCCCGGTGCTGGTCAAGCAGCTCGCCCGTGTCTTGTCGTCGGCGATGGAGGAAGACCAGCCCTGGTCCTCGCGCGTGCAGTAGTGCTCCAACATCACCCATGGAGGGTACGCCGCCGCCATTGCCGGCAGGAGTTTGCCCTTTTCCTGTGGAGTCGTGGAGAGGATCCAGATAGAATCGTCTTCTACTCATCTGGTACGCAAGATCTATCCGACTCCGGTCGCAACCTGAAATTTTTAACTACCAGGTTCGAATCGGCTTCCAGACAATCGTTAAATTTGTAAGGTTCTTTGTTTTTTTGCTTTTTCCATTATCCAACTTTTAAAATAGTATTTTAACATAACATTATTATTTACATAAGTCCAATTTCCAACACCGGCCCGATATCTAGAAAAAGTTATCTAAATCCGTACCGATTATCTGAAAAAAATATAAAGATATCTGATCAGAAAAATGATCGAATCACTATATAAAGTTTTTGGAAGATCCAATAATAATATATGTATGCATGTATCCAACCCTACTCTCGTACTATCAGGCATATGTGTTAGGGACCAATACTGACGAAACTAGATAACATGTTTCATCACTAAGGACTAAGGAGTCACACCGAAAAATGGAATTGTCCACAGTGCTTGCAAAGTACGCTTTGTGGACAAATCATCCAAACCTCGAGCTCTAGTCGATGTTGCAACTATCAGTTGCTTCGACTATCAAGCTAGACTTAGTCTCATGTCATCAGCATCGAGCCACTGTCTTCTTTTTTTCAACTTTACAAGGCTGTGGAAAGAATTCGTACATGTAATTGCAAATCTGCCAAGAGCAGATGGAGCAAGCTGCACTGGCCTTCATCTATGTTGTTGTCAGAGCACAATCCTTCCTTAAACCCATTGGAAGAGCCAGCAGAGGTCTGAAGAATATGGAAAGCTTTCAACATATCATCACGATCCAAGCCTGGTATCTCTTTAAGAGCGGCCAAGATCTTCGCCAGTGAAGATGCTTGAATAGGTGCATCGGGCGACTTGCAAGCAGGACGACCAAGATCATTATCACTGATATTGTTCGCTAGGCTTGGCACAGTTTCTGCCTCTGACAGACCCAGCCTACCACTGCTTTGTTTAGAGTTGAAGTACTGCGATGATACCCTGCTGGGAAGGAGCTGTTGTCGACCATGATACTCCCGTCCTTCTGGGTAGCAAAAGATCGATCGTAGCGTCTTGCTTCTCATGTCAACCATGATCACAAACACCGTCTTGTCTCCATGATCAACGTGGTAGTCCTCACACACCATGAAGCAGATGACATGGGGTTCGTCCATACTCATGATGGGGTAGTCCAGCTGGACGCATGGGACACCCCTGTAGCCGTCGAGGGTCCAGAGATCCGTGGCATCGATCGTGCCGTCCATCACCCAGGCCATGTCATGCATGCTCAGCGTCCAGGTGTGGTGTAGGCATGGTCGGAATAGTCGCAGTAGCTGCGGCCCGCGCGACCACAGCAGCAACGTGGGAAGATGTTGACAAACTTTATCGCGTCGCTGCCGCCGGTGACGCACACATTCCTGTATGATGACCTTTCGAACGAGGGATCCTCGGGGAGCGGCACGTACCGCAAGCTAGGGCTCTTGTCGGAGAACAGGAGGCCGGAGCCCACGTCCACCCAGCACAGCCTGTCATCGCCGACGGGGATGATGGTGTCGCTAATGCACAACGACGGCACCCAATCAGCGCCTCCGCCGTCGTAGTGGCTGACTGGTGGCCGCATCATGCTCCACTCGCCACGGCCAGCGGAGCGCAGCAGGCGGATAGTCGGCCACCTTTGGTATCTTCTGGCCCACCTCGTGCATATCGAGCTCCGCCACCACGAACTCGTCCTCGCCGCGGCGTAGGATGCCGGCGGCCTTACTATCCATGTAGCGGCGACGCCTTTTACCATGATCGAAAAGGGGGAGCAAGGACAACGATGGCGGCCGTGGGGGATCCGCCTCAGCGTTGCCGGCGTTGTAGACGAAGTGGTCGGTCGTGGAACTCCGGCCGCGGGCCTCAATCCCCGCGACCTGGACGAGCACGGAGTCGCCGTGGGCCGCGAGGGCGATAGAATAGCTCACCTTGACGCCGGCAGGGAGCTGGACGCATACGCGAGACCCCTCCGGCGGCGTCGCGAGGCAGAGCGAGACGTTGATGAGCGAGGATGCCGGCGGAAGTGAGGCAGCTCGCCCGTGTCTTGTCGTCGGCGATGGAGGGAGAACAGCTCTGGACCTCCATGGGTGACGTTCGAGCACTACTGCACGCGCGAGGTCCAGGGCTGGTTATGGCTACCTGATAATGAAGGGGACACCGGTCTCCTGCGCCGCGGCGAGGGCGAGTTCGTGGTGGCAGACCTCAAGATGGTCGATGTTAGCAAGGACCCGGAGGCACCAAAGGTGGCGGAGCTCCTGCTGCTCCGTTCCGCCGCCGTCGGCGAGTGGAGCGCCAAGCCACTACGGGAAATCGCTTGTTCGCCGTGTGCCAACGGCTTCGCCGTGAGCCTCTTCGCGGGCACACGGCAAACAAGCCTGTTTGCCGTGTGCCTGCCCACGTGACACACGGAGAAGCCGTGGCACACGGTGGACCCAGGCAGGCACACGGCAAACAGACAGGCACACGGCAAACACGCAGGCACACGGCAAACATGCCTGTTTGCCGTGTGCCACGTGGCAGGCACACGGCAACAGGCCGCCCCAAACGGCCGTTGACTTGGCCGTCTGCTTTGCCGTGTGCCCTTGCCACGTGGCACACGGCAAACATCCAGCTCACGGCAAAGCGGCCTGTTTGCCGTGTGCTGGGGCCACGTGGCACACGGCAAAAAGGAAGGCACACGGCAAAGTGGCCTGTTTGCCGTGTGCCACACGTAAGCACACGGCAAACAGGCAGCAAAAATTTTGAATTTTGCCTTCACAATTTTTTTACTAACTTCTTTGTCCTTGTATTATTCCATGTTAGTTTTGTGCATGTTTTTCGGTCTGTTTGCTATATTTAATCATTTTATATCATTATTTTTAATTTTGTCGATACGGAAAATTTGAACTGTAAGTGTTTCGAATAATGTAATGTAATGTTCGGAAAAATGTTATCGGATTCTTAAGACTAATATGATGCCATGTCCATTAGATGGAATCAAATTTTGAATATATTGCTCGCTTACCGTGTGCCCGCATTTGGGCTCGGTTCGTTTAAAATTTTTATAAAATACAAAAAAGGTCAAAACATTATAAATTTTGGCGTGATGTCATGTTTTCATACGTAGAGGCTATGGTAAAAAATGTAGAAGGTTTCGAGCAAGTTGACGCATTGCCTCTTTACAAACCGGAGCTTCTCGGGAGAAGATCCTAAGAGTTTTGAATGAGACGTTGTGATTTGAAGCAACGTGACAATTCAAATTTTGTTTTACCACAAAACTCATTTTTTATAATCTTCATACACCTTAGACAGGTCCATGCCCAAATTTGGTTATTTTTTGAATCCGTTTGATATTTTTTAATTTTTTTCTGTTTAGGCAGAAAATGTTTGCCGTGTGCTTTCCCTAGAGGCACACGGCATAGATTGTTTGCCGTGTGCCCCATGGGCCGCACACGGCAAAGAACTTTGCCGTGTGCCCAGATGCAGGGCACACGGCAAACAGTTTCAAAATTTCAGAAATTTAAAAAACATGAAACATTTTAAAAATTTCAAAATTTTAAAAGTAGTCTGTTTGCCGTGTGCCAGATCCAGGGCACACGGCAAAGAATTTTAAAATCAGAAAAATAAAAAAAATATTTGCCGTGTGCCCTGGATCTGGGCACACGGCGAAGCCCCGGCACTTAGCCGTTTTCGGGCATCATCTCCCACACACATACAGCACACACACGCACACACACAGCACACACGCACACACACGCCCCGCCGTCGCCATCGCCGTCGTCGCCGCCGCGCCTCCGCCAGCCCCGGCCGCGCGGCCCCCACCCCCGGCCGCCGAGCCGTGCCGCCGCGCCGCGCCGTCTCCCGGCCGCTGCGCCGCGCCCCGCCGCCGTCTCCCCCACCCCCGGCCGCCGGCCGCGCCGGCTCCTCCCCCACACCCGGCCGTCGAGCCGCCGCGCCGCGCCGCCGCCGTAACGCCGGCTGCCGCTGCGCCGTCGCCGCCGCCGCGCCGCCGCGCCGGCTGCCGCCTCTCCGGCCCCCGCTCCGCCGCTTCCTGGCCGCCGCGCCGGCCGCCGCCTCCCCGGCCGCCCTCCCCGGCCGCTCCACGACCTCACCGGCCAGCCGGTGAGTTTTTTTATTTAGTTGCTTAGTTATAATTAGTTGTTTGATTTAATTTAATTTAGGTATAATTAGTTGTTAATTTAGTTAGAAAAACTTAGATAGCATATACTTAGTTATAATTAGTTGCTATTTTAGTTAGAAAAACTAGTTAGCATATACTTAGTGATAATTAGGTGCTGCCGAAATATTTACATTGACATTTTTTTGGTTTTTGATGTGCAGAAGCCACCGTCCACGGGAGCCCATCTCCGCCTCGCCGCCGTTGAGCCTTTAGGTGAGCCTTGTGGTTTTGGTGGTCAAAACCTTGTGTCCGGCCATCGAGCCGTGTGCTTAAATCTGTGTGGCCCGACCTTCGTGTCGTGGTTTTTGTTGCAGGTTTGGAAACCCTCACCGTATAGGGGAGGTGCTGGCGAAATTTTGAATTTCATATAATCATTTATTGAATATTGTAGGAATCCGCTTCCACTTATTCGACGGAGAGTCGGAGCTGTAGCGGGAGTCGGAGCCGAGCGGTACCAGAAGCGGAGCCGAAGCGGAAGCAGGAGCGGTATCAGGAGCGGGAGCCGTAGCGGGAGCCGGAGCGGGAGCGGGACCGCGAGTCTACACCATGCCGGCCACGCCTACACCGCCGACCCACCGTAAGCACCGCAATCACGCTCGCGTTACATGCATGTTCATAGATCACGTAACCCAGTTAGGTGTCTCCCGTTCGAAAGAGATACTGTTGGAAATATGCTGAACTTTGCATATCTACGACCGTATCTGTTTCGAATTGTCCACGTTATTTGGACAGCCCGAGGATGCGTAGCTAGAGTAGGTTTACATAGTCTACTCCGATCTGGGACAGGATTTCGGCAGCATCTCTCCGGTGTTCTCCGGATACACAATCTCCCTCTGGGACGTGTATTTGGAGAACAGCGGGGAGGTGCTGCCGAAATTCTGTCCCAGATCGGAGTAGACTATGTAAACCTACCCTAGCTACGCATCCTCGGGTGGGATTAGGACCTATCTTCACCTAGTATAGACATCGTGTAGGACCTACACTATGTACGTGTAAAAGAATTCCATTTTCATTTGCCGGTGTCATAGACGATGAATGATCGTAGCTGGATGCACACGGGTTGGAACCATGGGGGTGATGTGAGTGTGGAATGGGTTCGGAGGACCGAGGCTTTTATAGATGAAGCATTTGCAAAGGTTTGAAGCAACAAGACCACTTGGTGTCCTTGTGATAAATGTGGGAACACGCGTCAAAGAAAAAAGAAAGAAATGACAAGTCATTTTTCAAACACGGATTTACGATAGACCAAACCCGGTGGACCTACTATGTTGAAGGCAATAATCGTAGAAGAGACGAGGCCGTGAGACAACGCATTGAGGAACTTGATTCAGATGCTGGGGTGGCGGACATGTTAGATGACTTTGAGGAAGCTCAGTTTGATCACGGAGCCCATTGATGGAGAGACCGTCATGAGGATGGGAGGAGGCAAGAAGCATGGCGGTACGTTATGGCTGGCAGCGTGATCGACACGGCTAGTACTCCCACTCTCTCGCAACTTCGTGCTCGGCAAACAGACTCCACACCGCCTATACGACCGAGGCGAAGCGCCGTACAGATAGACATGAAGCAATTCAAGGTTATTTCTGTTGCACTCGTCGTTCAAGCACTTTACACACGTTAGCTTCGTATTCTAACCCATGCATCATATTTTGTAGGCCCAGATGGAGGCGCAGGTACAGGCCACGGTCCAGGATACAAAGTAGAAAGACTTAGTATAGAAACCAATGACTTAGTAAAATCACTTAGCTTAACACATTCAATATCTTCAACTTTGGACAGCCTCCATCGGCGGCATCCAATGAAGGGCCAATCAATCCAGATATGTCACCTCCGTGGCCATCTCCGCAGGGGATGCAGGCTCGCTCGTGGCACGGGCCGCCGACTCAGCCGTGGCAGGGGGCGCCGTGTCAGCTTCCTTCGTCGTTGCCGTGTCAGCTTCCGCCGTCGTCGTCGCAGGTGCCGCCGCCCTGGGCTTGGGGTATGCAGCCTCCGCCTCCGACTCAGCCGCCGGCGGACGAGTGAGCGGTATGTATCATGTGGTTTCTATGCCGTGTGCTTTGTATGAACTTGTTCTGGACTATGGACGTTGTATCAACTTGTTTATGAACTTTGGAGTCATATCGACTCGTATGGACTGTATATGAACTTGTTTATGGACTTTGTATGAATTTCTGTGGCCGTGTTACGGCTTATGGTGTTTGTGAGCTGGTGAAGCAATATTTGATTGTCTGTGATGCATATAAACTGCCTGGAATGTTAATTGTAATGTATATGAACTGCATGTGATTGTTTTTGTTGTTTGGGGACATTTAAAAGCAAAAACAGCAAAAATTTGGGCCGGGGGAAGGATGTTTGCCGTGTGCAAAGGCTGGCACACGGCAAACATCTAGTGTTTGCCGTGTGCAAAGGTCAAGGCACACGGCAAACAGCTTGTGTTTGCCGTGTGCAATAGTCACGGCACACGGCAAACAGCCTGTGTTTGCCGTGTGCCGGCCACGTGGCACACGACAAACAACCGTTTTCCAGGTATCCACCGTCAGTTACTTTATTTTGCCGTGTGCCCCATACGACACACGGCAAAGACACGTGGCACACGGCAAACATCTTTGCCGTGTGCCCGTGGTCTGGCACACGGCAAACAACTGTTTGCCGTCGTAAGGTTTGCCGTGTGCCATTTTGTACACGGCAAAGCCTTTTGCACACGGCAAACATTTTTGCCGTGTGCCTTTCAGGCTTCGCCGTGTGCCCTTGGCACACGGCAAACCGTGTGTTTCCCGTAGTGAGCGGCCGCTGATGAGTCACTACTACAACGGCAAAGGTGGAGATCTACCGACAGCCTCATGGACAAACCATGTCGTCATCGCCTTTGGTGATCAGCTGTGCTGGGTGGACTTACGCCACGGTCTCATGTTCGCCGACGTGTTCAACGAGAACCCCGCCCTCCTGTACGTGCCGCTCCCCGACGTCCGTGTGGATCCCTGCAATTCCGGGCCATCCAAGCGGAACGTCTACGTCACCGACGGCGGCGCCACGATAAAGCTCATCGACATCTGTCCACTCTACTGCTGCGAAGGCGCAGGCCGCGCCAACTGCAAGCGTTCTCACCATGCCTACACGGTCCGCACCTGGACGACATGGCCTGGGTGAAAGATGGCTCGATCGTCTCCACGAAGCTCTGGTCCCTCGAGGGCTACAAGGGCATCTCACGCGTCGAGCTGAACTACCCTGCTGCGAGCGTCGTCGATCCCCATGTTATCTGCTTTGCAGTCTGGGAGCGCAATCACAAACAGGATGGAGATCGGACCAGGTGGCGGGTCATGGTCGACTTGAGGAGCAAGACGCTACGATCGGCCTTCCGCTACAACCCCGAAGAACGACCATGGTACGTTAGTCATGAACAGAGGTCATTCCCAGCAGGGCATCCGGGTACTTCAACTCTAAACCAATAAGCAGTGGCAGCAAGATGGGTCCTTCACAGGCACAAACTGTGCTAGATGACATAGAGAGCGAAAGGCATGCGAAGATTATGCTCCGGACAAACAACATCACTGATCATGGCCGTCCCGAGTGCGAGTCGTCCTCCAACGCACCTATGAAAGCATCTTCACTGGAGAAGATATTGGCCGCTCTTAGAGAGATACCAGGCTTGGATCGTGATGTACCGTAGTCTTGAGACCACTTTTGGCTCTCCCAATTGATTTCAGGAACGATTGTGTTCTAATGGAGATCAAGGCCAATCGTTTTAGTTTGCTTTTATTACCTTTTAGTAGAGCTACAATCATCTGCTACATATTCCTATATTTTTTTAATTCTATACTACCTGTAATGCATGGTGAAGCTAGAGGTTGGGATACATGCATAGACTCCACTTTTAATTTTATTACTAGTAAAAATGTCCGTGCGTTGCTACGGGCAGGGCGAAAGGACATATGCCATGCTACATTAAATATTTAATAATTGTACTATTGGGACAACTACCATTATTAGTGTATATCATTAACTTCATTCTCCACATACCACACGCTAGCTAGCTTTTATAAATTCCTTTTGTCATTGCCCCAAAAAGATCTCTACATTTTTTGCAAGAAAAATTATCACTTTAACTCTAACTTATGGGATTCCATCTACTCAAGTAATACTTGTTATGTCTTGAACCTATTTTTTATATTAGGAAGAGTTCCTAATGTCAAAACATTATCACAATCCACGAAAAAGACTCCGTCTCTAATTCTAATCTTTGATGTGAGTAACGACTTATTTTCACGTATCCCCTTGGCAAACATAACTGCTGGATGAGTTTAGTGTGCATAAGTAAAGTGCTAGCTCCGCATAAATATGTGATGCGTACATGACATGGTCAAATGCAGTTAGTGTTATTTTGTTGATTTGCTCATGTGCCAAAAATGAGTTATTTATGTCGAGAGCCAGCATGCATTGCATGAGATATGAGAAACAAACACACATGGATATAATAGACAATTTAAACACTATTACTTTAATTATGTTTCTATTACCCTAACCATACAATTTAAATATTATCAATTGAGTTATATTTTTCTACTTTAATTAAAATCAGCATACGTGGAGAAATAAAAACGGCCTATACTCCAAAGCAGTTGAAACCAATGAGCAATAATGGGCTAGGCAAGACGAAAAGTAGGCGGGTCCTTCTCCCAGTAACCTAACGGTTAATAACTATTTAAGGATTAGTATAGTTGTCACAGCTGCAACATAGCCTAATTGGTTAGAGAGCTCTTACCTGGACGTTGGAGGTGGTGAGTTTGAACCCACCTTTTGCACAGATATTCTGTTGCGCTATTTTTTCCCCACGTTTTGGTGACGACGGATTGCTATTTTTTTCCGGGACGGTTTCCTGAATTCCTGGTCGCCGCCTGGTTTTTTTTGTTGCGCCGGCTTTTTTTTTTGCCCGCCCGGTTTTTGCTGGGAATCCGGTTTTGTACCGAAATCTTTTCGCGTTTGGTGATGACGGACCACTATTGACAGAAGCATATTATACGGGTGTCATATCTTTACCTAATAATAAAGGCGGTAAACGATATCATAGTATATTGGATTTGAGTATTTGTATCCGATATTTATGAAGTGTGGCCTATTTAGGATCGTTAAAGCCAATATAAATTTCAGCCCAACAGGGTAAGTGAGGAAGACTTGCTTTTATTTATTTTAGTTTACCTTTTTGCAAAAGTGTGAAGTAGAGTTGCTTACCATTTTCTAAAGTATTGCAAGTATAAATATATTAAATTCATCTGAATATTGGAATAAACTCAAATAAATCTAAAACTACAATGATTATTTAATGCAAATTTCATTTGCAAATTATAAAATTTTAGAAAATTTGAGGTGCTTAACCAAAATGAAGTACTAGTTTCAAATCCAAGAGAATTTCAAAAATTTATATTTTTGGGGTTTGACTTATTTTCTATAAAGGCATTCGCCTCATCAAAACATGTCACCCCATTGTAACCCTAATAAATCCTGTTTGAAAGCATACACCTATATCAAAAGCAAGGTTTTATTGTGTTATAAATATTAAACCGCGGAGTGACTTGTGGTCAAAGCTATGTTTTCAAAAATATTGAAAAATTTAAACCTTATAGAACGCAAGAGCACATGAATTAGAGTTTCTCATGAGAGACTTGTGGATGCCTTTACGAGCACTACTGCAGAAACCGTTAACCAAAGCGGCGCGAAAACCTCATCCGCGTCGGTGCCGGCGCCGCTTCCCTTTTACCAATGCCAATAAAGGGGTCATCCTAAGCGGTTATTTAACCGCTTCCAATGACTTATTAAACGTGCCGACGTTCTGCAAACCGCTTAGAATGACTACGTATATTAATCGGTTCATTAAGCGCCGCTTAGTTTTATTAACCTATTGCTACCGGTTTAGCTAATGCCGGTTAGGATGATGGCTACCTATTGCTATCGGTTCGGAATGGTGCAGCTTATTTTATAGCCGCACCTCATTCTAAGCGGCTCAGCACGGTCCGCTTAGAATGAGGACCTTAATCTAAGCGGCATAGTACGGGACACTTAGAATATGGGCCTTATTCTATGCGGTCCAGGCTGTGCCGCTTAGAATGACAAATATAAATTTAGAAAATAATCCAAACAAATTGAAAACCTAAACATAAACCGGCCAAATCGAAAAAGAATCATCCAAATCGTAAAAATTGTAATCCAACATAATCACATAAACAGACTTAATAATTAAACTGCATTACTATTGAAGCCAGTACGGGTAATTTGTTCAGGGACCAACATCGATCATCACATAAAAATATTTAAAAACAACTAAGTTTAGAACCAATGCTGGGGGGGGGGGGCAAAGTTTGCCGCCGTGGCCCTCGGCGTCAGATCCGTCGACTCGTTGAGACGAAGGGTGCGACAGAACATCACCAAAAATTGGAACCACCACCAGCCATGGCCATGGAACTTCTCCATGTCCACCGCCGACGACAGCTTGATGAAGAACGCGTCGTCGTCGCAGGAGATGTTCGCCGCCCGCCAGTCCCCCAGCACAGAGTGCGCCATGGTGGCGACGGTGACGTTGGGAGGCCTGGTCGTAATCCCGGAGACGGTCGCCGCCACTACCTGCATTTGCTCCCCGCCGTAGACGAATAGCTCCTTGAGGCCGGACGCGGTAGGAGACATCCGTTGCCTCCACCGTCGGGCAAGGCCACAGGATGAGTTTGGGGTAGCCACCGAGCGATGTCAGAGTCCTGCGAGAGTTTTGTGTAAGAAATTATGGGAGAAGGATATGGAATGGAATATGTGAGAGATCGATCGAGATCGAGAAGGCCCAGAGTATATATGGTGATCGTCGACAACCGACTTGTATCGCAAGCAGGCCATCATAGCGTCCAGGCTGCTGAAGGGGCCATCGTCGTCGTCAAACCGCCATAACTGCACGCGCATAGACTCTGCGCACGCGCTGCAACTTCCGATGATGGTTCAAATTCCTAGGTAAAGCGGTTTATTTCAGCACCGATTTAAAAAAGAATATTCTAAGCGATATATTTTACACCGGTTACAATGGACGCTCATTCTAGCCGGTTGTTGTTTAGGCCGGCGCATTTACTTAAACGAGCCGGCCCAATACTAACACCGACGCATTTGAGGCCCTTAGGAGAGATGGCGTGTTTATAACCGCTTCCATTGACTTAAATGAAGCGGGGCATTTTGACCCGGTGTGGATGAGCCGATGAGATTAATGGTTTCTAGAAGTACCTCGGAGCTCTCGATCAAGTCAAGAACTAAAGATAAGGCTCCGGATCCACCGCTTAAACCGGGTAAACCGCTGATAGGACTCTCGATCAAGTCAAGATACCCAGCAACGGAACGAGATGATCAACTGGGAGGGAGAGGGATATGGTTAGTTTATCCGTTATCCACGGCATGTTCGAATCCGATCCGCTAACTATAAAATACCAGTACACCTCGCATCCATGTTACCGTATTCTTCAGACCTCTTTTAGCTCTCCCAGTGGATTTGAGGAAAGACTGTACTCTGGTTGAGATCCCAAGGCAAATAATGAGCCCGTTTGTTTGGTGGGAACTTAGAGGAATTGGAATTCATACTATTATATTATCTCCTACCCTATGAATAAGCCTATCTTTTTATCTTTCACCCTATAAATATAATAAAGTGATCCTATCTTTTTATCTCCCACCCGATAGATAAGCCTATCTTTTTATCTCCCACCCTGTGGAATTCATTTCTATCTCGCACCCTATGAATTTGGGATAGGTTTATTTGTAAGTTTAGAAAAGTCGTGAAATGTCAAATTCTAAGCCACATACTATAATTTATCACTAGATTCTAATTCCTCTAAATTCCGACCAAACAAACGGGCCCTTAGTGATTTCTTGCCCTTTTGGTAGAGCTACATTATTCCTGAACCACCTATTCTTCTTTTTTTCATGATATACTGTTTGTAATGCATGTTGAAGCCAGATGCTTGTTGGCCGTGCAAACGCACACCAAGATTCACCGCAAGCGCACGGATCATCGTAGCCTTTCCCTTAGAGTATTTCTTTCAAGGTTATCAATCTGTAGATCGACTACGAACTACCTAGGGTTCTCCATCTAATCTAACGGGTTAAACCTAACATGAAGCAATGATTGCATACAAGGGGATAACCTATAGATATGAGTGATGAAGTAAAGGTATTGATCACATCCGCAAACATAGGCAAAGAGATAGCACAGCCAAAGGGGTTAACTCGAGCTATCGCCTTCTAGTTGTAGTTCTAGCTAGATTAGCAAGCAAAACATGGTTCTCATCTAAAGCATCTTTAAACCTCCACCCTCCGGTCCAACTCTCGAGAACGCCACCCTACATGTGGGGACCGTCCTTCGGAAGTCCTTTAATTACCTGTATCAGTCCCTGGATCAGTACGCCGATACAGATTTTACACAGGATTAGAATCGGAAGCAATAAAGGCGCAGCAAATAAAGAAATACTACCTTCGCTTTAGCGGAGAGCAGTATTATGCCCCATTCCATAGAGAGAATGGACCGAGGTGCCCTACATGTCCATGTACCTATAACAATTGAAAGCAAGGCTGAGTACACCTATGATTGGTACTCAGCAAATCCTGTGTAAAGTTATGATGCATGCAAGGGTGTGAGGTTATCCTTTGGTGGAAATGTAAAGTATTGTTATATTTATAACAGGGGGTGGGAAAGGAGGATTAAATAGTTGTTTGGTCCTGGAGGGGAATTCTCATGACTGCCGGTCCCCATATTTTAGTTCCATCCCAGAGACCGTCAGGGTCCTCCTGTGCCAGGCTTATGCCTCGCTCCTTGGGGCCTCCGCCCATCTCACCATCTCATATTTTACTACTACAGGTGAATTCTAATCAACGGGGGCTTTGACTATATGGGCTCATGACCGTGAGCCACGGCTATCCAGATAAGTTGGTTACTCTAGCAGAGCTTGTACCATATGCCATACGGTCGGTCAGCCCATACCCCCGCGGAGGGCGGTACCGACCTACGAGACCCTTACCCACCGGTGTCTGTCTCCAGACAGCCTTTCCTAGGTCCAGCCACAGATAGTACTGGGGGCTAAGCAGGGGCTACTAATCATCCGCCTCGCGGATATCGACCCGGGTATGAGCTCATAAATTAGGACCGGCGGCCCTCATAGGTCTCCGACCTATACTCTAGTCAACCCGTGCCGTCCAGTCGCTAGCCCTATGTCTGGGGCTATCTCCATTACATCCGTTTCCCGACTTGGCAACCAGACACGACTAGGCACCGATCGCTAGTCGGTCTCTGCCTCGGTCGGCCACCGTACCAATCATGCGGCTCCTTGGGATGGATTTGCTAGGATCTGCTAGCGGGGTGTGGGTCAAGGCCTCACATTACAGGTCATTCCTGAAGGCTATGTCCTTTTTGGCCCGTACGGCGGTACTGGCATTAGAAAGACTCTCCCGTGAACCGGTCCTTATGCGACCAGAGCAAGCCTTTGAGACAGGATCCTCTGCCGAGGCTGTCTCCCTTAGTCGCAAGTCCGTCCTTACGGGGTTCTATTCTTAGTTGGTTCATTTTATATTAATGCCAATATTCACTCATCTCTCAGGAGCTTTCCCATGAAAACCATAAATTGTGAAGAATTTCTAAGAAATCTACTTCTAAATAATGCTCGGTCAGCGACAGGTCGTGACCGGGGTTATTAATGGGTTGTTTGGCTAGAAATGGCTCTAAACAAAGGTGGAGGTGGAATATAGAGGGTTTTCCTTAGGATTTAATAAAATATGCAGTCCATATTATTAATCTTGGTTGATTTTATTATGCAGGAACTGGGACTGGGACTGGCATGACCAAGGAGTTGGTTGCCAGGACTTGCCTTCATGAACGATACTTGGACGTCCGCTAATGCGTACGTACACTCGATGCTGACCAGGCGGGGCTTCCGGCCTTCTGGAGCTTCGGCATCTTGATCGGGGCCTGGTCACACCATCGACCTATCGATCGATAAAATATGAAAAATAACATTCAGTATAACAATACATCAATCAATTCCTATAGAATGGAAATAAAGGACAAAAAGGGATACTAGGGTTATTGGGAAAATAATCCATTAATTTATGGTAAATAATTAATGGATTCAAAGGATGGAATTCCTAGGAAATTGATAAGTAATTTCCTCGGAGATAATCGAACGGTCGGGGAGTTATATGGATTTCTAGGGAATAACTCCGTATGATGGTGGCCTCTAAGAAGGGTTTTGGAGTAGTGGGTTTGGGGATTATTGGACGGCTAGGCAATAACCCCGGAATAATTAATGGATGATTATATTAATTATTTAGAAATAAGTTTCTAAATAAATAATGGTATGGAATGGAATTTGGTAGCACAACGGCTAGGGTTTATCAAACCCGGGGTTTTGATCGGGCGGCGAAACGGCGCCTGCGGGGGTTCAGACGGGGTTTCGGCGGGGCATTAGGATAGAGCGTTTGGAATTCGGAGCTAGGGTATAAATCCTAGGGCATTAAGCACATGGAAATGCTTAGAATAATCTCTAGTATTTATGGAAATTCATGGAGATTTTATGGAGCTTCGGATTTGGATTAGCTAGATTTGGGGTACACTAATGAGGTTTTTCTATTGGATGAGAGCTATTCTTTTGGAATTTGGGGTTAAGAAATATCCTAAAAAGGTTTAGATGGCTCTAATAGGTTTAGAAATATTCCTAATATTTTTGGAGAATTTCGGGGAATTTTTGGAGTGGTGGAAGTGCTTGATATAAAAGTTGGGGTGCAAACTCAGGGTGTACCTAGCAATTTCCGGAAGAGGCTGGCGTCAGCGTGGGGTCCTCCGGCGCACTGTTCTGTGTGCCTTGCCCATGGGCTGGTGTACCGCACGTGCCGCGGCCTGCGGTCTAGTGGACCACGTCCACAGGCCGGGGTGCATGACGACTGTCATGTGGGACGGCGGAGGCCGTTAGGCGGCGTCTTGTGGGGCCCACACGGCAGCGGGTGAGAGAAGAGGATGGCGTTGGCGTGGGTGGACGGCGTTGACGTGGGGCCTGCAGGGCAGCGGGGGTAAGTGGGGCGACGCCGAGATAACGGCCGGCGGCCGTTCTCTCCTTCTCCTTTCCTCCCTCCCTCTGTTTCTCTCTTCGCTTTGCCAGCGGAACAGGGGAAGGAGAGGAGGGCGGCCGGCGGGTGGCCTGGCAGGCCGTAGGCCGCCAGGGCTGGGGTGGAAGTTGGCCGGGGTTGGATGAGCTCATTGGAGCTCTTGCTCGTGGCGGGTGGAGTGAGGGAATGGGATGGGAGCAGCATGGCCGAGGTGAAGAAGGAGGAGCTCGAGCTCCCGAGCTCGGCGCGGTGGTGTGAGGGGAAGAGGAGGGGTTGGCCTCCTATTTACAGGGCGAGACAGTGCCGGTGGAGCTGGCACGTCGCAGGGCGAAGGGGAGGAGGGCCGAGTGGGGCTCGACGCGTGGCGCCGGCCGGAGGAGAGGGTGACGGCAGCGGCAGGCGCAAGTTCGACCGGCGGGGGTGGTCGGCGCCGCTCCATGGGTGTGGTGGCATGCGGGGGTAACTGCACGCGTCGCGCGCGTGCCCCGAGAGCCCATCTCGGCCGGTGAGGGTGGATCGGGTGGTGGCGGCGGCATTGTGGGAGTTCGGGCAGGTGGGAGGGATGGGCATAGTTTGGCAGCGGCATTAATGGCCGGAGGGGGAGGGGAAGATGACGTGGCGTGCACGGCGGCGTGGCGCATGGCGGCGCATTACGCAGGCGGTGCGCGGCGGCGGCGGTGCGGGGCGCACGGCCTTGTGGTGGCCTCACGGGCGGAAAGGCGGTCGTGGCGTGATGGCGGCGGCCGGGGGGGGGGGGGGGGAGGGCGCTGGCGAGCGGCGGAGCTGGGAGAGATGTTCCCCGTCGGAGGCGACGCGTACAGCGACGCGGTGGCGCGGAGCGGCGGGTCGGCACGGCGGTGACAGGTGTGGGGAAGGCCACGATGCAGGGAAGGGTGGCGCCAGCAGAAGCGAGGTTGCCCAAGGCTTACCATAACGGCGGTGAGGTGTCCAGATGCGGTTGGCGGCACCGGCGACGGCCTTGGCGACGGCGAGCGTAGCAGAGGAAGGGGATAGAGGGCGTGGGGCGGCCGGCGGCGTGTCACGGCAGCGGCGCCTGCGGCGGTGGCGGTGTTGGCACCTCGCGCCGGCGAGCTCGGTGGCGGCGATGCACGGTGAGGCTGTGCGGCGACCTTACAGTGGCGGTGGCGCGGGCGGCGGTGTGGTTGGGTGCACACGGAGGCGACGGCAGCGAACGGTGGTGCCGGGGAAGAAGTTCCCCGGTGGCGGCGGCGTAGAGCAGAGGAAGGTGGGGGAAAGGGGAGACGGATGATGTCAGCGCGACGTCACCCAACCGGGACGTGGGCCGCGTGCACGTTCCGGGCCGAGCGGAGCGGGCTGAGGGAAAGGGGGGAAGGAATGGGCCGTGGGCCGGTCGGAGAAGGGGAGATGGCAGCCGAGGCCAGGAGTTGAGGATGAAAGTCGGACTTTGACAATGGGCTGTGGAGGAGAGCTGGGCCAGAAGCAGGGTTCGGCGCATCTATCAAGGATGAAAGTGTAGATTTGGGTTTAAATTTGAATGGTAATTCAAATTTAAATAGAGTTTGGATGTGATGCTGGAGAGGAATATGTACTTGGGGTATTTTGGAAGGATTCTATTTGGGATTTGGAGAATATGGAAAGGTTCCTAGGCATTCAAGTGCAACACATATGTCCAATAAATGCATAGTTAATTTATGAAATATATTTTGAGTATTGTTAGGAAAGGAGTTATGTTTAATTAGAGAACAATTTTGATAAACCTATATTTTAAATGCCTTAAAAAGCAGGGCGTTACACTACACGAGCCACACCCTGTCACGATGCTCCCTATCGCTGTGATTAGTTACAAGGGCACGAGCATGAGCTCGTGTCATACTACTCGATAGATCAGGTATGCAATTCTAGTCATCGCGACTACAAGAACACCCTATACAATCTATACATGTCATAGATTGAAACAAGCACAACCGAGAGAGTACGAAATCATAAAAGGAGGCAAATGGATCGCTATTGAATCGGAACACATCTATTACTTTACCTTGGATGATTGTTCATCACAAGACATCAACCGCTTGCACCAACTTGTGACTCCTAGCTCCTGAACTCCACCATGGCACGACCACGCAGGGATGCCATGGTGGCTAGGGCCGGCCTAGGTCATTCCCTAGACAACTTCGAGGACTTCCGGCGGCCGTCATCTCCCTCCGGTGTTCACTTCTAGGTTTCACTGACTTCTGGTGGATGGATGATACCCTCCTCTGGAAGTCGGGATGTTTATATAGCGAGGAAACCCTACCTCTAAGGGGAGGCCGAACCGCCTCAAAAAAGGCTTGGGCGGCGCGACCAAAGGGCCCCTTGGCCGGCCAGCCAAGGGCCTTTTTGGCTCGCCTCGAGCCCATCTTTCACGTGCAAGCTTCTCTGATGTTCAATAGTTCGTGTTCCAAATCTTGTGGGCTTTGGACATCGTTTGCTTTGGGATATGAGTGGGTCTTGATGGGTCTTCCGAGTATGCACTGCATTTGTCTTGATCTCGAAGTACGTTGGCCTTATCTTCAATTGAGCCTTGTTTAGAGGTGGCCCATTGGAGTACAGCATGAACAGGCTTCGGTTCCTTTGGTCTTTATTAGGGCTTTTGGCCTTCATCTTGCCGTGTTGTTGCTAGTTCTCAGATTCAGCCCATATTCGCTCCAAAATAGCCAATTAACCTGCGTAAACCAAAATGCTCCAAGAATATGTGCACAACCGGAAACGAGGTTCTTTCAGTGCCAAGTGGTGGGGTTAGTATAAAGATTAGTCCAAAAACATAACCTAGATGGCACTAAAAGTGTGTCGTTTAACAACGCCAACAATCCCCCCATGTTTAAAACTTGCTCGTTCTCGAGTAAGTTCAGGATCTTTGCTTAATAGGAAATCAGCATTGCCCTTCATTGTCATCCCTGCACTTAGTCATACATAACAAGACACATTGCTCTCTCATGTATTTAGTATTTTAATGTTCAAGTTATGACCAACTACTTTTCATTATGGAAGATATACTAGCAATAAAGAACAAGCCACCATTAAAATAAATGCAATGCTCTCGAATTTAAGTGAACTTCAAACCTTTACCTTGTTCCATTGTGAAGAGTTTTCAAAAACATGCACATCAAACATAAGTGAGGTTCTCTTGCAAAAGTTCATGGAAACCCTCATATCATCAAGTCGATCAAGCCTATACTAGATTATTTTCAACCTATTCTACTCATATATGAAAGTGGAAGGCTTATCTGGAGCTTGGTAGGTTAAAACAATCCTAGCAAAACATATATCTGAAATATTGTCAAACTAAGAGAGAGATCTATTGGGTTTACCGAGACTCGTCAAAAAGGCCATGAGAAATTAAATGTTGGGAAAGAGAGAGAGATGAAACACACACATTTAGATAGGTGGACATGTGCAAGTGGCAAAAAGGGTGATCCCGAGACACAAATGAAGTTCTCGTTATCGGATTGCACATGGTTGGAATAAATGAGTATGGAGTATGTCTTTTAAGCACTAAGAATTTAAAAAGAACTAAGGAGCATTTTTATTCTATATTTTCCTATTATTTTCTCTTTCTCTCTTTTTTTTCTTTTCTTCTTTCTTTTCTTTCGTCATCATTCATTTTTTTGTTTTTGCTCCTTAGAACCTTTTGTAACACGATACTTACTCAGCGGTAGTCAGAGATAATGTGACGACTCCTTCCCCCCCATGCTTGAATGATTGCTCGTCCTCGAGCAAAAGGAGAGGAAAATTAAATGACCACTTGAGCAGAGTATGAAATCTTCTAATCTTGCAGAGAATGACTTGAATCTTCAGGAGGGACATCTACATAATTTTTTGAGGCCAACAGGGGTGAAAATATCCCTGGCCCCGCGACCCTAGAGGGTCTCTAGCCACGCCGCCCAGGCTGTTCTCGCCTCTGTTTCTTCTGATTTTTCTCCAGTATGCTTGCAGAGTCCTTCCAAATGTATATTCTTCGTGTGATGCCTCTGTTTGTCAGAATTTCCGTCGAAATAATTTTCCATACTCAATATTTGGGTTGTGGTCAAGGAGGTAATCACAAAAAGATGATTTTGGTTTTGGGGTGGATATCCACCGAGGTTTGCAAAATTCCCAGTGTGGAAACTAGCAATGCATGGATAGAAAAGGCTAGCAAAGAGAAGTTACACAAAACGGGATGGCCAGCTTCTTAGTCTCGTACCAAAGAAATCAATCCTAATCCAACTCATCAAAATATAAGATTGCAATCTAAGGGTTTCATCATGAAGGATCATGCATATATATAGGCTTTGGTAGGTAGAACTTTGCAAGAGATTCACGAATGTAGATAGCATAAGGATCAAATTTTAAATAAAACACACAAGGTATGAGGTCATCAGTAAACTTAAATCAAAGAGCAACATAGAGTTTGTGGGTCTAGAATTTAGTCATTTAACCTCCACAAATTAAAGAGCCGGTATTTATTCGATTTGTGTTTATTTAATGAAGAGCAATTAGCCAAGTCATATATAACACAGTATAGGTAAAACAAAGTGGCAACTTTCATCACTTTCCATAAGCAAATCACATAAAAGATATAGATGTGGTGAGCACAAAGTGATGGTGATGATTATTTATTAAAAATAAAAACAAACAAAACTAGGTTGTCCTCCTAGTAGCCATGTTATTAACAAGACAGAAATACAAAGGTTTTCTACACTAAGGTCGGTGGCATGTATATGTACAAGCATTTAGAAGGAAAAGAGAAGGTGCAAGAGAAATGTACCGTCCATTCGATGCTTGTACTGGAGTGTAGCGCAGCCTCCCTCATGCTTAAGCATTGTGCTTACCATGGAAGAAGAATTAAGCATCTTGTGGCGATCGTGGTCCTTGTACTCCATGTGGCGATGTCTTTCTTCTACGAAATCCTCCCCCATGCTTAGCATTTGCTAGGCATGGAAGAAGTTGCACCGTGTTGTGATCCTTCGCGTCCCATGGTCACATGCGGAGATTATCTTTGACTTTCTTCTCTCTTGTCGCCTTCATCCTTCAATTTCTCCTCTTTTCTTTTATCACGCCTGCAACACAATTAAGCACAATCTAGCCCCAGGGCGATGGTCGGGAGCAGAAAATTCGCCAACAAACCAACATCCCTAAGATTTTCAACTTGTGGCATAGCTAGCTTAGTAAAAGTCAGTCCTAATTAGTGTACGTGTGTGCAAGTGTGTATGCAAATGGTAGGAAGGGATATAAACAAATACGTTGTTTACACCAAGTTCTAAACACCATGTTTACAACAAGGTTGCTGAATTTTCCATAGCCATAAAGAATTATTAACCAAGGTCAAAACACCATGTCTATCCCAAGATCACTAATTCTTTATAGCGCAAGAAAAATAAAGTGCAATGCAATGTTTATAAGCTAACCAAAGCATCAACAAAATGATTAGCTTCCAAGAATTACTAAACTGAATGATGATGTCTGCAACCGAGTCTAAACACCACGTTTACAAAAGGTTGCAAAGGAAAACACATCAAAGCATTAACATATACATAAAAGCATTCATCATAAGGTTTTAAGAAAGAACCAAGCTTAGTCATAATGAAGATGAAGACAATGGAATGGATGCATAATGCAAATGCAAAGAGTTAGCAAAAACAAGGGTTAGCAAGGATTAAGAGGACATTCGATGTTGATCTGCAATGTTCGTTGTTCTTAGGCAAGCCGACCGATGCAAACCAAAGAAACTAAAAAGAATTGCTTAAAATGACAAAGCTTGTAGCTAATAAGCAGTGCTAGCGCGAAAATCGTTCATCGAAAAGAACCAAACAACCAAGCTAACAGGGTTTAGGGATAGGTTCAAGGGTATCCTATATTTTTGGCTAAAAACTAGAATTTTGAAGAGAGGAATCAGGTTTAGAAATTGTAACTAAGGTTGCTTGAAAACAAAAACAATAGTAAAGTTAACCGATGGTTTTAGGTTTGCTAACGGTATGAGAGTTTCTCCTAAGGGTTTGGAGGGCTAGTCAAAGTTTTCAGTTAGAATAGAGGACATGAATACACTTGGTTAATGTCAATGGTGACAGTGTCTAATAAACACAAGTTACTCCTACCTTTATTGGCTCTGGGTATAGGTGGGGGTGATAGGAAGGCTT
Organism: Urochloa ruziziensis; assembly: GCA_015476505.1. Classification (NCBI taxonomy): domain Eukaryota; kingdom Viridiplantae; phylum Streptophyta; class Magnoliopsida; order Poales; family Poaceae; genus Urochloa; species Urochloa ruziziensis. The sequence continues at coordinate 5,703,928 of CM027120.1, read as the reverse complement.
AGGTAGAAAAGGGTTTTCACAAGAAGTCATAAAAGAAATGCAGAGCGGAAAATGATATGATGGTGGTCTAAAACAAAATAAAAGTTAGCCTTAGTCAACTAGCCACAAGTTTCAAATCAAAGTGATGTACTACGCTTCCTAATTCTCTCTAAGGAAAATAAAAAAAGGACCGGGTTGCCTCCCGCAAAGCGCTTCATTTAAAGTCATAGAGCTCGACTTTCTCGCATACCTTTTCGTTGTTGCAATGCCATGGTCCTTCTTGCAAGATATTGAGGTGTCCATGCAGCCTTTATTCACTCCTTACGCTGCACATGATCATCATGCTCAATGGAAAACTTGCCTAATCATCTCTCACATTGTTATCACCTCTCTCTCCATTGCCCTCTTGTTGCTGCCTCCTCTTCACGAATTTTTCTCCTCTGTCCAGATCAGAACATGTAGCCAAACTTTGCACCAGGACGTCATATATAAAATGCTCTTTCCAACAAGTCTTTATTCTTCCAAAAAGGATTCCGATCGAATGAGTTATGCCCGATTTGCTCCGACACTACAATATGTCCCGAGCTGATTTCAGCACGCGCAGCGTCCGATGTTTATGCCATATCTCCTTGCACGGGTCTTCAAATTTATCTATCTTGGATGCGTTGGAATGAGGATTTTATGAACCTTCTGAATATCTAATTCTCTCCTGTAGTACCTGTTGGTATCAACTATAAAGGGGTCCTTAATGGTGCATGGTAATCACCCCGGAACCCGCTCGAAATAACTCAATCAAAAGACAAGTGTCAGACACGCTGGGCGCTGGCACCACCACCGCCTCGATCGAGGGTCACGACCAACCCTCGAGGGAGCCGAAACTCTGCCTCGATCGAGGCCTCCTCAGTCGAGGCCAGAGGAACCCCTCGACGATACATCTCCGCCTCGCTCGAGACTACCCGTCGACAGCGGGGCCCGCAAAGCGTGCCCAGCTGTCCCGCGGACAAAGGCATTTAACGCCGCAGTACTGAGGCAGGACACGGAAGTCAAGAGCAGGTTTCGCACCATCCCCGGTCATATCCGCCAACCCTGTCACTGTATGTCCATCCCTGGTACTGTGCAGGCGTGCGCGACACTGTGCGGACATGCCGGCGCTGTTGCGCTCTCCTGTGCTACCTACTCCGGCGTGGGAAGCCCTCGAGCAGGTATGGGAAGCGCTCGAGGAGGCGTATGACTCATGACCAAAGTGGGAGGATAAGTTGCATACGACATCCACAGGGATCGCCACACCGTCTACTGGAGTCAAGGATGCTAAGCCACTCTGCATAGTTGAGGGGATGTGCAATGACGACGGCTATGCTCGGCGCCACACCTCACCATATGCAACTACTGTAGAATCTACTGTACGTCGTCCGTTGTTAGTGTACGTCGTCCGTGGCAGCGTTCCCGGCCTTGGCATCAGCTTCCTCAGTGACGGCCAGTGCGGCTTCATCATCAAGGCCCTCGGCAACAACATAGCCGGCTGCCAGCGCCTTGAGCTGGACAATGTAATGTGTCGACACCATGCCCAAGGCCTTCTGGATCTCGAATAAGAAGGTGCTCTTCAGGCGCTCGATAATACGGTCGCCCAAAGACCTCAAGCGGCTGGCCAAACAGCTCCTAGACTAAGCACCCTCTCCCTCGAACCCCCGGCATAGCGTGGTGGCGGCTTCCTTCAAGTCCTCGAGCTCTTGTTGCGATGTCGAGTATGCGACCTCGAGGGCATCTGCCTGTGCTGACGCGTCTGCCACGGCCTTCTGCAGTCCTGGGACAGATAGCGAACGAGCGACGACTTCAAATCTCAGACCAAAAACTAGATACGAAAGGGACGGACGCAGGGAGGCGCGATTTACCTTCAGCCCTCTCCTTCTCCTCGGCCAGCAGCCCGCGCGTGGCATCGGCCTCTCTCTGAAGGGTCGATATCGAGTCCTCCTTCTCCCCAATGGAAGATTGTAGCACCTCGAGGGTGATGCTACGTTCGGCCAAGACCTCCGTCAAGCGCCCGACCGATTCCTCCTCGCGCTGGAGCTGGGCCTGAGTTGCGACCATGGCCTCTTCCTTCTGGTGGAGCAGTGTCCGAGTCTTCTCATGCACCTCCCGCTCTTGGAGAAGCTGAGCTTGCGCGGCCACAAATGCCGCTTCCTTCTCCCGGAGCAAGGTACTCAGCTGTTTGACCTCCTAGGCCTTCTCCGCCGCAGCTTCCCTCTAAGCGTCGCGCTCCTCCTCCGCACGAACCAGGGCTTCCCCCCACGCTCCCTGCCATTGACCCTTATGTCGTTTATGATGGCACGGGCTAGCTCAACGTCCGAGCGCAGCTGAGCTCTGTCCTGCTCCAGCTGATGAATGTAGGCGTGCTGGTCGGTGATGTAGGAGACTTTACCCCCTCCATATCCCTTAGCCGCTGGCAACACAGAAAGCTCGGGATCAGGACAAAAAACACACTGGAACCAAAAACACCAGACCAATGACGAAACTTTACCTCGTGGAGCTAGAGCTCCCGGGTTCTGTGGAGCTCGAGGGCGGAGTGGAGAGCATTCTGTATATAGGAGCCGACACGGTGGTGCTCCAACCACAGGCTGTTTTCCTCCTCCATGGTCCTCACGAAGTCCACAGGGACCTCGGGCCGGTCGAGCCCCAGCCTGCTCCGCATACCACCGCCCCCGCCGGGGTCAGCCTCGATGATGTCCGCGCTGCGCCCCTCGGCCATTGCCGCGTCAGTTTGCTCCTGCGCGGCAGCCGCGTCAGGAGGTGGAATATTGGCAGCAACCACTGACGCCGAGGCGCCCTGAAGGGCAACATCGTCACCCTCGAGGGACTAGTCGATGTCCTCCGCACGAACCGACGATGCAACGCGTGAGGCCTCGAACCCTGGCGCCGTGCCCTCGACGGCATCTGGGTCCGCGTCGCTTCCAGTACCATGCGATCTGGGGTTTTCACGCAATCTGGATCCGGCCGGTCGACGGTATCGCCTATGCAAAGCTCCTGCATCGCTTGCTCAACCCCCTTCACCACCGCCGCTCAGTAACGAGCGGTAATCTCATCCGCCGCCTCCGGCGCCACACGTGAAGATTGCGCCGCTGGATGAGGCGAGGCCCGTGCGCTCGACCTAAGAGCCTTGACGGGGCAAGCTCCGGCATGGTGAGCGAAGCTGTCTGGCTAGCGGATGAAGAGAAAAAGGAGGAGAATAAGTGAACAAAAGATGCGGAAATCGAATCCCAAAGGATTAAAATAAATCTTACCGCATTATTCCCTTCAACTTGCGCTTCCTGGAGCTGCTCGGGGGCAGCGCTCCCCTCGAGTCTGACGGACCCCTCGACGGGGCCAATTCGCCCCGGGATCCTACGCCCGCCGAAGAGGCGGGCGGCGGGTATGCCTGGGCAGGTACATTAGGGGACAGGGCACTCCCGGCCGCCGTGGGCTCCTCCCCTGCCTCTTCGACGATCGGTGGGGGTGCCCCTGCTCCTGTCGACGGCTCCAAAAGCTCCTCGAGGTCCGAAGAATCGTCCCCCTTAGGCTCGGGAGTGCTCTCGGGGGTAGGCAGCGGGGAGAGCCCTTCCCTCACACATTCCCGGTTGTCCTTCTCGTGCTTGTCCTTCCGCAGCCGCTTCCTTAAGCTCTTCTCTTTCTCTGCGTCTTTCCGCGCCTTTTGCCGCTCGGCAAGACAACAGTTAGCCGTGCGGACCTCGCGGAGGGGGTGACAACCGATATCCCTTATGGGATAACCCCTGCACTACAGCATTTTGTCACTGATGCAACGCCTCCAATTGGTTGCGTTATGGGTAAATTTGTTGCAATTGGTATGTAACACAACGAATTGAAGTCGTTGCTTAAACCGGCGTTGCGAGAAGTTGTCGCATCGAATTGGAAATGCGTTGCGCAACCTGTCGCGTGTCGCAACGTCGTATGGCATGGCAATAGCCTACATTCGCAACGATCAGTGGCGTTGCGCTTTTGTTACTTGCAATGATCGTCCATCGTTGCTATAGGTGATATTGCAACCATGGGGGATTGTTGCGAGTGAAGGGTGTTACAACGCACTGGTTGTGTGGCGATACGTTGAATTCATCATTGCAACAGAATAGTTGGATATAGCAATGAAGTCACAGACATTGCTACATGCTCTAGGGTAGCGCAGCAATGAAACACGCGTTGCTAAATGCGATCAGGGTAGCGCAACGAGATATGTCGTTGCTATTTGTGATTAGGATATCACAACGATGTGCTCTTTGTTGATACATCTCTGTGCCTGTTGTAACTGAATTAGTCATTGCTATATGCATAGAGCTAGTGCAACAGAGGGCGGTGTTGCTATATCCATCGATTTGTATTGCAATGGACAATGGCGTTGTTGTATCCTTTGAAGCTATCACAACGAAAGATGGGTCGTCGCTATATGTTATAGGGTATAAGACAACGTATGTTTGATCGTGGCTATATGGTACTATGGTAACGCAGCGTAAATTGGTCGTGGAGATATGATCATATGTATGGCAACAAAAATGTTGTGCTGGCACCTCATGCTCATTCTTAATGTAACAGGATTTTCAAAATACAAAACAATCATGTAACAAATGTTGTAACACAACATTCAATGTATCTAAGGACTCTTGTACATACATCCTTCACTCCCAGTTTGCATGATGGCCATCATCTTATCTTGAGCTCAAATGTTGAATGTCTGTTTCAACCATGCAACATCATTGTGCATACGCCAGTCTTATTCTGCCGTTGATCGAGTTGCATCCTGTGAAGACAGACAAATGAGAGCATTACTTGTTATGTAACTTTGTGATTCAAATTGGTCTTGGAATGAAGCAACACCAATTACAATTGGCCTTGGAAAATGGTAATGGCATTATTAAAGCATAAATACAGTCCATACCTGTTGCTGTTCCTTTAACCCAGCTCGTGTTTTAGCAACGCTTGATACTAACTGATGTGAAGTAGTGAACTTTGTAGGTACATTAGATCCTTTCGCACGACTCCCATTGAATAGTTTCCTTGTAATGGGTCCATTAGCTTTACCATTGCCATTATGTGAGGGGTCTTTCATCTTTTGTGTTGTGACAATGCTTGTTGGATCAATATTCTGAATTAAATAATTATTAGAACAATGTTAATAAAAATAAATTAAATTCATGAAGCCATCATTATTGGAAATGATTGTTCGATGTCCTTACTTGGTTTGCTGCTTCTTCAGAATGCACTTGTGGTGTTGCAGGGATGATATCATTCCTGTTACCGGCTTCAACTTCCAAGGAATCATTGCTGTTTGCAGGGGCATCCTATGCAAAATAAATGAACTTTGTTATCAAATTAGCCTCATAAATCTTTTGTCAAGCACAAGCATTTGCCATTCGTTACCTTGTTCACTGTCTCTTGAATTGGTAGTACTGTTGCTGCAGTGGTGTTTTCCTGAGTAGTGGTAGGTCTTTCTTGTGTATTGTTGTTGGTTTGAGGGGGGGGGGGGGGTCTGTGCATTTACAAATACAGCAAGTAAAATATATGTGACAAATATCCAATTGCAACAAAAAAGAACCACCAAATAACCAATTTGTAGATTATTGTGAGAATGATCCATATGTCAGGAAAGTTACCTCATTTGGCACTGCACTTTGATTTTGTGCCATAAGTGCTTGAAACTCCCCCATCAATTCTTGTCTAATTGAGGCTTTAAGTGCTTCCTTTTCTGCTTCCTTGTCTTGTTCATGCCTTTGAAGCTTTTCATTTAGCTCACGTTCTCTATCTTCCAGAATCTTCGAAAGTTTTTAAATGTAGCTTACTTTATCCATGGAAGGGCCTCATCACAGTTGGTTACTATGTAGTGCCTCATCTTCTTCAGTACTTCTTGAGATAGCATATCAGTATTATGCCTAGAAGATTTCTTTCTATTATTCATGTCCATGCTCCCAAATACACTTAGACCAGCAAGAGGTTCACTAACAACGCTCTTCTCTTGACGCTCTGGACGATTCAACTTTGTAGTAATACCTTCAAAGAATCGCAAACAAAATGTAAGGCACTCCTTCGAGATGTATCCCTCAGCAATTGAACCCTCAGGGGAAGCTTTGTTCCTCACATAGCCCTTGAGGGTACGTAGGTATCTCTCAACTGGATACATCCATCTATAGCTAACAGGGCCTTCGAGTTTAGCCTCCTGAGCAATGTGAACTGGTAAGTGCATTATAATGTCAAAAAATGCCGGAGGGAATATCATCTCAAGCCGACAAAGGGTCTCTCCAATCGACTTGTTCAGTTTTTCCATCTCTGAATCCTCAAGCTCCTTGGAACATATGGAGCTAAAATACCTGCTGAGCTCGATCAATGGGATCACAACTTCTTTAGGCAATATGTCGCGCACCACCAAGGGTAACAATTTTTGTAATATAACATGATAATCGTGACTTTTCAGTCCACTAACCTTGCGACCATCAACATCAACACATCTCCTTAAATTTTCGGCATAACCGTCTGGCAACTTAACACCTTGAAGAAACTCACAAAGAATTTTCTTCTCTGAATCACGTAACGTGTACAACGCTGGTGGCAAAGTGTATTTTCCTTTCTCGATCACTGGATGTTGATCCTTCCTTATACCCATTTCCTGCATATCAAGTCTAGCCTTCTGACTGTCCTTACATTTAGCTGCCAAACCAAGCAAAGTCGCTAGCAAGCTCTCACATACATTCTTCTCAATATGCATCACATCTAGATTATGGCGTATAAGAAAAGATTTCCAGTAAGGAAGACTAAAGAAAATACTCTTTTTCCTCCAGTTGTGCCATCTATTATCTTCGTTACGCTGCTTCCTCTTATTAGAAGTAGTCGCTCCGAAAGTGACTTGTTCAAAACTCTGATACTGCTCCAATACTTGTGCTCCACTAAGCGGCACTGGAGTATCCCTCATTTCAGCCTGGTTGTTGAAGCTAACCTTATTCTTTTGCCACCTGTGCTCCATAGGTAAAAACCGGCGATGCCCCATGTAGCAATGCTTGGAACCATACTTTAACCACAAGTAATCAGTATCCTTATGACAATAAGGACAAGCAAACCTGCCTTTTGTGCTCCAACCAGACAACATCGCATAAGCTAGAAAATCATTAATTGTCCAAAGTAGCATTGCACGTAGAGTAAAATTTTTCTTTACATTTGCATCCCAAGTCTCAACTCCATTCACCCATAGCTCTTTAAGCTCATCGATCAGAGGCTGCAAATATACATCAATGTTAATTCCAGGTGATTTTGGTCCAGGAATTAGCATCGACATCATCCAATATGATTGTTTCAAGCACAACCAAGGAGGCAGGTTATAAGGAATTAGGATAACTGGCCAAGTGGTGTAATTCACATTCAACATCCCAAATGGATTGAAGCCATCAGATGCAAGTCCCAGCCTGACATTCCTTGGATCATTTGCAAATGTGTCTGACAACTTGCATGCTTCCAGGCCTCTGAATTCATTGGGTGACGTATTTTCCCATCTTCCACCAATTCCTCCTTGTGCCAACGCATATACTTCGATGTGGTCTCGTTCATGTACAACCTTTGAAGTCGAGGAATAAGTGGAAAATACCTCAGAATTTTCCAAGGAAAGCGCTTCTTCTCTACTTCACTAGTATCATCAGCAGAGCCCTGTGAATCTGTATATTTCCACCTACTTTGCCCACATGTTGGACATGAGTCGAGCTTCTCGTACTTTTCACCACGAAATAGCACACAATCATTGACACAAGCATGAATCTTTTGGTAGTCCAAGCCAAGGTCTCGAATTACCTTTCGAACTTTATCCATGGTGTCTGGCAGACAATGACCTTTGGGGAGCACCATTGAGAATAAGAGAATAATTTGCTCCATTGCATTGTTCGTAATACCGAACATGCACTTAATCTGGAAAAGCCTGACAATGAAACTGACTTTGGTAGCTGTGAGATCATGTGTGATGAAAAATTGGTTTATATTGAAATTGACATTGCAAAGTGATTAGCATAATTGGCATAGGGTGATATGCATGTTTGATAATGTGTTGCGCTCGTGTTGGCGTATTTTGGTATGCTTGTTACAGCATGTTTTATTTTGATACACTCGTGGTAGTGTAGGTGGTTTTGATATTTATGTGACACATTCGTGTGAGTGATGTTGCATGGACTGATCTTGAGTCAAGTCGTGGACTTGTGCTCGTACGCGGTTGCGCGTGTTTCATGTGCAGGTGTTGCTTGAGGCGGAGCGTGGTCGGTGACGGACTGGAACTAGGTTCGGGAGGAACTGAGGTTTCGGGACTAAGTTCAGGGAGGAACTGAGGTCTTGTTGGTCAAGGATGTCACGCGAGACGTTCGGGCTAGAGAACGGTGCATGTGAGGACTTGTCGATGTGCGAGTATGTGACTCGGCATTGGCGGATGAGTTGGTCAACCGCGACTGCCGGCGGTTGCGTCGTGTGTTGGTGCGTGCAGGGGTGAGGAGCCTGTACATGCAGATGTTGGAGTCCTATGACTCGTGGCCGTGGAGGCAAGTGCAGGTCATGACCTGCTGTTTTGATCATGCACGTGTGTATGCATGTGGCGTGGAGCTGGCTGGATTAGTTGGCTAATTAGAGTCCTAATTGGACTTGGTATGGCTTGTTTGCACGTGTGGTGCACGGCTGGACTAGGCCATGGTGTGGCCGGGCGTATGCTGTGTCAGGCAAGCCCAGTTAGCTGGTTAGATGGTGCAGGTCGTGACCGGGTAGAAGACGTAGTGCAGGTCGGACTTTGTGAAATAAAAAGGAGGCTGACCGAGAAGGTTTTTTGACGAGCGGCAGACGGCGACGCAGAAGGCGGCGGCTTCGTTCTGTTTTTCCTAGGGTCGTCTAGGGTTTTGGGATCTCGCGGAGATTTTTGTATGGATGCTTGAGTAAGCATCTTTTGAACACATCTTTGATGCAATAAAGATTAAAGTTTGCAAATTGATGTGTTGGTAATCTCGCTTCCCTCTCCGCTCATTATTTTACATGCTCATTCATATCAACGGTTTTGGTTTTAGATTGAATTGTTGTTCAACGTGATTAGACTTGTTTTGATCCATCCAAAACCGTTCTAGGGCATCCAGTTATTGATCTGAAAAGTTTGGTTGGTTAGCCCTAATTAGTTTTTGTCTAATCTCGAAATTAGGGCTAGGCTAATTCGCGACACCATCTGATACAGTCTGCTTGTTTAATTTATATCTCAAGTTGTAGACATCCAATTGACGTGATTCCAGTTGGGTTAGCTTCATAATTTCATATGTTATTTGCTGGTAAAATATCACGATTTAGGAGTTCTGGTCTAAGAACGACACACGATTTAGTGGAGCATCCAGAATCTGTTTTAGGGTGAAAAAGTTTTCCGCTGCGGTTTGTGCTATCATTCACCCCCCCTCTGATAGCTATATTAGAGGGCTTCGATCCTACAAGTGGTATCAGAGCTAGTTGTTTTCTAATTGATCTTAATCGGTGATTAGAATTGTTAACAATGGATAGGTATTCCACAAAACCGTGTGTTTTCGATGGTGTTGATTTTCAGTTTTGGAAAGCGAAGATGGAGGCATATATTCAGGCACAAGGCTCGCTGATTTGGGAGAAGGTTATTACTCCTTTTGCTGTACCAGATCAAGTCAACAACGATAATCGAGCGAATGTGGAGAACAACAGCAAGGCAAGAAATTTAATCATTCAAGGGCTAGGAAGGAGCGACTTCGATCGTGTGGTTCATCACAAGTCTGCATATGAGGTATGGAAAGCTTTATGTGATTATCATGAGGGTTCGTCTACAATTAAAGAGGTACGCCAAGATATGTATAAGAAAGATTATATGCGTTTCGAGATGAAACCCGGTGAATCACTTGATGACTTGTTTGCTCGCTTTAATAAAATTCTTAGCAATTTGCGTGCTGTTAATGTTACTTACACTGATGCTGAAAATGCACGTCAATTACTTGGAGCACTAGATATGTCTATTTGGGAGATGAAAGTTACTTCAATTAGAGAATCTACTGTCATGAGTACTCTTACATTAGATGTGCTTTATTCTAAATTGAAAACTCATGAATTAGATGTTCTTGCTAGGAAGCATGGTTCCAAGTCTATTGCTTTAGCTTCTCAATCTAGCAAATTTCATGACGATAATTCTTCTGCTAGCTATGCTTTGTCTTGTTTGTCTTCACTAACCAATGAACAGCTAGAACAACTCCCGGAAGATGATTTGGCACTCCTCTCTACTCGCTTCAAGAAAGCTTTGCAAAATGTGAGATCAAGGAAGAGAGGAAATTCCAGTCCTCAGTGTTTTGAGTGTGGATCATTTAATCATATTCGTCCCAAGTGCCCAAAGTTTCTAGCAAGGATTTCAAGGGATGATGAGGATTCTGAAGAATAGGATGTTGCTGAAATTAATACGAAGAAGCACACATCTAAGAGCAACAAAAAGAAGAGCTACTTGAACAACAAAGTGGTGCATCAAGTTCTTTCAGCACTTGAGCAAGTAAACTTGAGCGATGTTGATCCGGACAGCAGTGATGAAGAGAAAATATCTAAAAGGAAGAAGGTGCGTAATTTAACAAGCTTATGTCTCATGGCAAGCAACAAGAGCTTCACTAACAGCGACATCGATAGCTACAGTGATGAGGTAGAACCTTCGTATGATGATTTATTTGTTGCTGTTGAAAAACTTGGCACTTTGTTAGAGAAAAGAAATAAAACGATTAAGAAACATGATGCTTTGATTGAATCATTACATGCTGAAATTGATAGGCTTAAAACCTTAATTCCTAGTGATGATTCATGCAAATCATGTGACTCTATATATGCTGAATTTACTTCTCTAAGAGATGTGCATGCTTCAACTTTAGAGCAACTTAAATCTGAAAAAGAGAAAAATGAGAATCATGTTTGTGTAATTGACGAACCAACTTCTTGTGATAATTGCAATGTTCTTGAACTGAAGTTGAAAGATGCTAATGCAAGAGTTGATCAATTGAAACAAGATTTTTCTACACATGAGGTTCTTTCTTGCTCGAATTGTTCTAAACAAAAGAAACCCATGCAGAATTCTTGTGATAATTGTTCCACCCTTTTGAAGCGCATTGAATACTTGCAAAATAAAATGGGAACAAAAAGTTTGAATCAAATTTTGGAACAAAAAACTAGCTCACAAAAACATAAAACTGGTTTAGGCTTTGAACCTTATGCTCACTCCAAGAATAATGCTCCTACTATTGTAAAGTCTCTTGGTAGTGGTAAATTTGAAACTCGTGTTGAGCCTAAAAAGATGGTTTTCAAATCTGCTGGAATTATGCCTTCTACTAGCACAATGAATGCAAATGTTGCTTCTACTTCTCAAGTTAAACATAAAGTCAAGTACACTTGCACCCATTGTGGTAGAGATGGACATAAGGTAGAGTTTTGCTTTAGACTAGCTAAACAACAAAGAAAAGAAAGAGCTAAGGCTAGTTCTAATTTCAGAAGTGCACATTTTGTCCCTCGTGAGTTTGTGGCAGCTCACTTTGTGCATAGGGTGAAGAAAACACCTTTTGTTGGTAGAAATACAAGTGAACGCAGATCTGATTTTTATCATAAACATACTTGTGTTGTACCTACGGGCTTTCGTCGTGTGTCTAAGTACTGGATTCCTAAATGTTTTATCCCTAACCCCAGTACAAAGGCCTCGACATCTTCTAGTGCTATGTAGTTTTTTTTTTGAGATGCAGGTTGGAGAACATGGACGTGATGGATCTTGGTCTTTTTGATATGATGTGATCAAGAATTTTATGGTTCTCTACACCTATGAGATTGTATTTGACAGAGATGTGCAGCAACTACTATGTGAGCTATTTGTACTCATACCTTTTACATTCACATATATATCTAATTATGGTATGAGATGAGATGCTTGTTCATATGCTCATATATTTTTTTCCTTGGCTTGTTCGATCATGTTATAATTTATATGGTGCTTTTTCATGTCTATGTGCTACATCATGATTCATGCCTATGCTTAGCTGAACATATACCAAGACAACTCAAAACACATGTATCTCACAATGTCTCTCTTAGGGGTGAAAGTGGTGAGGATAGTTTCCGCATCCGATCCGCTCCGAATCCGAATTTTGCGGATATGGAGAAACATTTTTGATATCCGTGTAGATATGGATAATCCGAATCCGATTGTGTGTGGATGCGGAGTAGGATATGGTTTAAGAAAAATCCGACGGATATGGATTATCCAATAATTGAATGCGGATTATCCGAGGCTTATAATAGGATATCCGACTAATCTAATGAGCCCATCATGTCACCACACTACAAATCAAGCTCAGCTCAAACAACGAGACACCCATAAACTCTGTCATGGTTCATGAACCATAAAAATGAGTATTTTTTGTGTTACATTGCTAAAATATAGTTTGGTTTAGAAATTATTAGTCACTTAAAAACTACATGTAAGCATATATTATCCGACTATATTAATTCGCATCCGCTCCGAAACCGCTCCAACTCCGCACCAGTTCCGACATCCGAAAAAATCCGCATCCGTAACCGCATCCGCAAGATATTCGCTCCGCTCCATATCCGACAAAAAAATATGGATGGGGATGTGGAAAAGGTATTATCCGCTCTGATCCGATCCGCTTTCATCCCTAGTCTCTCTTGATTCCATTGGTTATTCATTTGAGGGGGAGTTATTGGCTTATTTATTGGATGACACATTCTGAAAAAGCACATTTGAGATGGTTGTTTTGAGGGGGAGTTTTGAAACTCTTTGTTATAAGTTTTCAGTTTTCTGTGTGAGTTTCAATTTGTGAAAAATAAAAAATTCAGAAAATTGAGAAAAAGGAATGAGCATTATATTTTGTTCATGTATGACATTTGAAGCCATGCTTATGCTATAATGTAATTGTGTCTTTCATACCTACACATGTATGGTGTAATTTTGGCATGACTTTTTAAATGGAATGACAACTTGAATTAAATGGTGTCATGAATGAACTTTCTTGTCTACTTTGAGCTTGTTTCTAAAAAGTGCTAATTCTGAATTATGAAAGTTATATATGCTGAAAAAAATCGTATGAGAAAGATCAAGGAAATATGCATTATCTCACTTCTTGTTGATGAGATGGCTTATCATTGCACTTTGATATGAACTTGGAAGAAGTTGTGTATGACTGAAACCTTGCTCTTAAGCTTGTGATTGTCAATGTGACATAGGCTTGACTTGGTTGAAAAGTAAAGCTGATGATGCATATAATTCCTTGCAATTTATTTTTGTTGCAATCAAATAAACAAATCAGTTTTAAAGCATCAATTAAAGTGCACAAAAGTTTCAAGTTTTGAAGTAGTTGAGAAAGGGAGATCATGTCATGCAAATAAATTGCTAATTGCACTTGATATTTTTAGTTGTGCTGAAATTACATTATATATGTATGGATGTGAAAGTGCAACTATTTTCTAGCATGGCTTGGACAGATAATTTGCTTCATACATGGATGATTTGTGATGCTCATTATAAAAAATGATAAATCTGAAAATAAAAAGTTCTCTTCTCTTTTGTGTTCTTGATGAATCCATTGTCAAAGGGGGAGAGTTTTGCACATTGCACAACACATTACACAGTCATATGAGAGATTTTCTTTTGCCTTCTTCTTTGGTTTCTCGCAGGGGGAGATTTTGCTATTGAAGAAAGGGGGAGAATTTTTATTTGGATCTTTTATGATGATCTTTTCACTTTGCTTTTGAATTAAAAAAATACATATGGAAGTGAATGCCAATGTTTAATGTTTATATGGTGTTGCCAATGTTTTCATCAAGGGGGAGATTGTGAGATCATGTGTGATGAAAAATTGGTTTATATTGAAATTGGCATTGCAAAGTGATTAGCATAATTGGCATAGGGTGATATGCATGTTTGATAATGTGTTGCGCTCGTGTTGGCATATTTTGGTATGCTTGTTACAGCATGTTTTATTTTGATACACTCGTAGTAGTGTAGGTGGTTTTGATATTTATGTGACACATTCGTGTGAGTGATGTTGCATGGACTGATCTTGAGTCAAGTCGTGGACTTGTGCTCATACGCGGTTGCGCGTGTTTCATGTGCAGGTGTTGCTTGAGGCGGAGCGTGGTTGGTGACGGACTGGAACTAGGTTCGGGAGGAACTGAGGTTTTGGGACTAAGTTCAGGGAGAAACTGAGGTCTTGTTGGTCAAGGATGTCACGCGAGACGTTCGGGCTAGAGAACGGTGCATGTGAGGACTTGTCGATGTGCGAGTATGTGACTCGGCATTGGCGGATGAGTTGGTCAACCGCGACTGCCGGCGGTTGCGTCGTGTGTTGGTGCGTGCAGGGGTGAGGAGCCTGTACATGCAGATGTTGGAGTCCTATGACTCGTGGCCGTGGAGGCAAGTGCAGGTCATGACCTGCTGTTTTGATCATGCACGTGTGTATGCATGTGGCGTGGAGCTGGCTGGATTAGTTGGCTAATTAGAGTCCTAATTGGACTTGGTATGGCTTGTTTGCACGTGTGGTGCACGGCTGGACTAGGCCATGGTGTGGCCGGGCGTATGCTGTGTCAGGCAAGCCCAGTTAGCTGGTTAGATGGTGCAGGTCGTGACCGGGTAGAAGACGTAGTGCAGGTCGGACTTTGTGAAATAAAAAGGAGGCTGACCGAGAAGGTTTTTTGACGAGCGGCAGACGGCGACGCAGAAGGCGGCGGCTTCGTTCTGTTTTTCCTAGGGTCGTCTAGGGTTTTGGGATCTCGCGGAGATTTTTGTATGGATGCTTGAGTAAGCATCTTTTGAACACATCTTTGATGCAATAAAGATTAAAGTTTGCAAATTGATGTGTTGGTAATCTCGCTTCCCTCTCCGCTCATTATTTTACATGCTCATTCATATCAACGGTTTTGGTTTTAGATTGAATTGTTGTTCAACGTGATTAGACTTGTTTTGATCCATCCAAAACCGTTCTAGGGCATCCAGTTATTGATCTGAAAAGTTTGGTTGGTTAGCCCTAATTAGTTTTTGTCTAATCTCGAAATTAGGGCTAGGCTAATTCGCGACACCATCTGATACAGTCTGCTTGTTTAATTTATATCTCAAGTTGTAGACATCCAATTGACGTGATTCCAGTTGGGTTAGCTTCATAATTTCATATGTTATTAGCTGGTAAAATATCACGATTTTAGGAGTTCTGGTCTAAGAACGACACACGATTTAGTGGAGCATCCAGAATCTGTTTTAGGGTGAAAAAGTTTTCCGCTGCGGTTTGTGCTATCATTCACCCCCCTCTGATAGCTATATTAGAGGGCTTCGATCCTACAGTAGCCTCCTTACAACCTGGGTATAATTCAATTCGAGCTTCTTCCATTAATTTGAAAAAATTCTTTGCTGCCTTATTTGGCTCCTCATCAATACTGCCATGTATCGCACCACTGATTAGAGACGACATGAGATTGTTGGTGGAGGCTCCATCATCATGATCTTCACCATCATCGACAGGGAACTCATGATCATCATCATCATGCACAGGGACAGATTTAGCAGCACGGCGACGATGTGTATGTTTGTTCATGAAACCCTTGTCAAACCCGAACATATGCAAGTGTTCTTGAACCTCTTCTTTATCTCTATATGCCATGGAACGACACCTAGTACATGGACAGGGCGTAGTCTGTCCTGGATAGGTGCCTTCAAATGTGTCATCTATGAAATTTTGATATCCAAGTTGCCAAGCAGGATCTTTTTGAGGCAGGAGCATCCAACTATTATCCTCACGTGCCATATTGGGATGCTTTCAAAGAGATGATACCTAGAGGATGCAAGCAGGTGGATTAATTCTTCCTCTAGGTCAGCGTCGTCGATAGATCCAGGCGATCGCGCGAGCACTAGGGGTTCCTGGAGATCGGATCATATTGACACCGAGCGGAGGAGTACGTTGCGATATGGGATCAATCCTGATACGAAAATCTTGCCCTTCTTTATGCGACACAGCCCTTGTCGAGTCCGACTTTGTCTCTTTTCTAAGGTATGTGTTGGGCCAGTTAAATCCATATTTCATTTTAACCAAACCTGGCCCACGGACTAATCCCGGCCTGGTGGAGTGCATGTTAATGCAACATTTCATGTGCGCGTTGCATTTTCTTAGCCTCATTGGCAACATCATCAATTTTCGTTGCTATATCTATCTCTAAGTTGCAATGGTTGACGTTAGCGTTGCAGTACCCAAGGCTCCTTAGCAGCGACACAAATCTGCATTGCTATATGCAATTTTTCACTTGCAACATGCCACCTTTTGTTGCTATATCCAACTTCATATTGCAACCAACTTCATCACAAATAGCAACGTTCTATAAGTGTAGCAATATATCACACTATTGCATCCATCGAAGAAACTCGTTGCAAGAACAACGCTGAACTCGCAACAAAACTATATTCGTTGAAATATATGCCACTTATTACAACCACCAGAATCTATATCGCAACACTGCACATCTGATGGCAATAGTCACCACTTTTGCAACCAATATCAACATTGGTCGCAAGAAGCCTACGTATAGCAACAAAAACCGAGCGTTGCATAACAAATTGCGTGGCGTTAGTGCCAAAACGCTGTAGGGCTGGTAACGCAAGAAAATTTGAGATTGGACGACCAGGAGCATTGAATCATCGAAACGAGGGAGGAAAGCGGGGAAAGAACTCACGAATTGAAGATAGCCCTCTTCGGGGCGCATCTTGATGCTCCACAGGGCCGCTCGGAGCACTCCATCTTGGTGCACTCCACCGCCCGCCTCGCCCTCTGAGCCGCCTGTTCGAAGGGGAGCAGCTCTCCCACCATCCTCGAACCCTCGAAGGGCACGTCCGGCCCCAGCTCGTAGATGGGAAGCCTCTTCTCCATGAGAAGAAGCAACCACTAGCGATGGAAGTTCGCAATGACAGCCGCGGCGGTTATCCCTCGCCTTGCCAAGGACTGCAACGCGTTTGTATAGACGAGGAGCTCCTTTTGGCGTTCCCTTGGCGTCATGCCGTAGTGCCAGAAATCCGGCTTCTCTCGCAGGATCTTGCCGATGTACACCGGGAGGAAGTCGCCGTCGTTCCGCAGATAGAACCACCCCTTGTCCCAATCCTGATTGTTGGATGTCATGGTGGTAGGGATGTAGAGATCTTTCTTCCCCTCGTGAACCTGGAGCATAAGTGTTGGGTGAAGGACGGCCCCAGAATGGACTCCGCCACCAACAGCGCAAAACGGAATCCAAAGGGGCAGCGGAAAGGTAAGTGCTCGCCGTCCTCAGAAATATACACAACTCGAAGACCCAAAACTCTGAAGTGGCTAAGTAATTTTCATTCAATCATTCTCCGTCCATTTTGTTACAAACCCTTGCCTATTTATAGGGAAGCGAACCGACTTTAAGTAAGATTACAACTCTGTCCAAAGCAACTGTTAGATTCCCCAAATATTCTAGGTCACTACAGGCTTTACACCTTGCGGCCATGCCTTCATCAGCCTCGGGCCCTCCAGAAACCCGAAGGTGGCTTCGGGTTTCTGAACTTGCCTATACGCCTTCCGTCATCGCAGGTCCCGCTTCGAGAACCGAGGCATCCTTCGGTTTCTCCTTCCGAAGGTGTCTTCGTGTTCCTCCGTGGCGCCTTGTCATCCATCGATATCCTCATCTTCAACCCGAGGGGGCCCTCGGGTCTGACTCTAGGAACCGAAGTCCTCCTCTTGACCGCCTTCTTCTCGACCGCTCCTTTCCCTGAAAACACAAGTGTAGTGGAACAGTGCTGGCCTGTACCCGAAAACCCAGCCAAACACACCAGGGGTGTGCTTTCCGAAGTCTACCCCCCAACAGTAGCCCCTCGGCATCGAGGGACGCTCGCTCCCTTGTGAAGCTATCCACATGGCGGCCCGGGCTGCCGACCTGACATCGTGTAGTGGAACGACGAGGGGGGAGAGTAGACTTCCCAGAACACCTCCCCAACCTGGGCCGTGTTTTGGCCCACTTTGGCTGTTTGCGGGGCCCAGTTTTGTTGGGATGGCTATATAAGGATGTCCGCCTCTATTATTAGGTCATTCCTTTCTTTGTTTTGCTTCTGGTTTTGAGGAGCTCCAAAGCTGGTGGTGATTCTGAAGCGTGTTTTGGTTCCGAGGTCAGTTTCCGGTCTAGTTTTTGTTTTCTCTATTTCTTCTTGTTTTTTCCTTTTTGGTTTTGGTCGTACTTAGATTTATATGTCATGCAGGATTTTGTTGTGTTTCTAGACTTGATGGCTCCGAAGAGGAAGAGGATCGATGACTAGGGGGCCTCGAAACAGAAAAAGCTGCTTTGAAGCCGCCCACACCGATGTTCGGTTTCAGCACCCTCAAGCAAAATGATTTGCAGTGACTGGAATCTTCGAAAATGATCGAACCTGGGAAGGCTAGGATTGCCGAAGAAGACAAGACAAAGCCATCACGGAAAGCTAATGAGGTTGTTGCCTTTCGGGATCATTTTATCTCTGGTCTTCGGTTTCCTTTAGACTCGACTGTTGTGGAAATCTTGAAGCATTGTGGTGTCTATCCGCACCAGCTTACACCGAACGCCTTTGTTCGTTTAAATGTATACATGTGGGTTTGCAAGACCATGGAGATTAAGCCGAGTGTGGAGGGATTTCTGTATGCTCACAAGGTGCACAAGCAAATGAAAACTCAACTGCACGCTCATCCTACTAAGGGCGATATCGAGAAGGAGTGTCAGTTTGATTGTCTCAATTTTACATACAAACATCATGTTCTTTTTCCTGTCATGGCCTACCGGAACAAGTGGCCGAAGAACTGGTGGACTGCTTGGGTCTATCATGAGGTTGACAAGGACGACGAAGGCAACTATCCACTTGCTTGCTCACCCCTTGTGAACCTTTCGAAGTCCTGGC
Organism: Urochloa ruziziensis; assembly: GCA_015476505.1. Lineage (NCBI taxonomy): Eukaryota > Viridiplantae > Streptophyta > Magnoliopsida > Poales > Poaceae > Urochloa > Urochloa ruziziensis. The sequence continues at coordinate 5,685,009 of CM027120.1, read as the reverse complement.
CTTCATCTACTGGAGCGGCGCCCGAAGGCGTAGCATTTGTTGAAATGCTCCATACAATAAAGCCCCGATGGTGGTTCGATATTTTAATCATATCACTGTTCGAAGAACACCTCCCCCCCCTCGGTTCAAATATCGAACCTCGAGGGGCTTGTTGATGTTTAGTATGCCAAGCATATTTCTTCCCGTCGGAAGGTTTTGTTAATTTTCCGGTACCGTGTTTTGTTTGTTTTGGGCCCAGGGGCGTGTTTCCCCTACATTCTCTGCGGAATGCTTCCTCGCGTTTTCGCGTATGAGTTAAGACTTTTGCGCTCGGGCCAATGATGCGCTCCGAGGCTTAACTCATTGTGGTCGTTAAACCGATCGTTTTCCGGAAGACAACTCCGCTTTGTTTACGAAGTGGTTTGTTGCTTCGGGTTTTGATTTTGTTGGGGAAACCTTGTTTATATTGCACAGGGGGTTACATTGGAAAATCCGCCTCATTAAAAACCTCACACCTTCGAATTGCTTATGGATTGCAACTCGAAAGCTTCACCTGTGAGGAAAAGAGTATGGACTCCTCATTACATTCGATAAAAGAAAAAATTACATAAGGAGAAACTACAAAGAAAATTCTAGGATACAATTTTCCGAGCCCCTGGCTCCCTAAATGTAGTATCGTTGCAGGATGTCTTCGTTCCACGAGTACGGGTCATCGACTCCGTCCAGTGATTGCAACCTGAAAGTGGATGGTCTTGCTATTTCTGATATGAGGAAAGGACCTTCCCACTTCGGATTTAGCTTTCCCTTATATTTTCCTTTGGGAATTTTCTTGAGCACCATGTCGCCTAGTTAAATGCCTCTCAGTTTCACTTTCGTGTCCCTCCATCTCTTGGTTTCTTCTTGGTAGCTTCCGAGGTTTTTGGAAGCTTCTTCCCTTAGGATCTCCATGGTGTCCAGTGTTACCTCCATGAGTGTTGTGTCTTGATGTGCTTCGTCTTCTGTCCTCCAAGACTCGTGCTTGATTTCTTCTGGTATCATGGCTTCTTCTCCGTAGAGTAGCCTGAATGGTGAGAACTTAGTTGTTCTTGATTCTGTGGTGTTATGAGACCATATAACCCTTGGCAATTCATCTACCCATTTTCCTTTCCGGAGGCCCATGATATTTTTCTTAACGCCAGAAAAGATGATTCCATTTCCTCTTTCAACTGCCCCATTGGATTGCAGGTGATACACAGAAGCGAAGCACAATTTGGTTCCGAGGCCCTGGTAGAAATTGCGGAAAGACTCACTATCGAATTGCTTGCCATTATCGACTGTTACTTCTCTGGGTACTCCAAAGCGACACACGATGTTCTGCCAGAAGAATTTTTGAACTGAGGCGGATGTGATTTTCTGCACTGGTTTTGCCTCGATCCACTTGGAAATATACTCTACAGCCACGATTGCATAGGTTAAATTCCCTTGCGCCTTCGAGAGTGGACCCACGATGTCTATTCCCCATCTGGATAACGGCCAAATAGGGGGTATGAGTTGTACTTCGTTTGCTGGGTAATGCTTGTATGGTGCGTGCATGCGACAGTTGTTGCAGGTTCTGACAATTTCATCTGCATCTGAAACTGCTGATGGCCAGTAGAAACCTTGCCTGAAAGTCTTATGTACGAGGGCCCTTGTTTTGACGTGCAATGAGCACATTCCACTGTGAATTTCCTGGACCAGTTCTTTGCCTTCTTCTACAGAAATGCACTTGAGCAATGGTGCACAGACTCCCTTTCGTCATAATTTTCCATCCACTATGCAGTAATTTCTGGCCATTGCCTCCATTTTTTTCTTTTCTGACTCATCCTCGGGTTCAAAGTGTCCTCTTATCAAAGCCATGAGTGGGGCTCTCCGATCTTCACTCTGAATGGTGTTTATGTATCTGACAGGGGCTTCATCACTGAGGACTGATTTCTGCTTGAGCACTTCGTAAAATACATCCGAAGATAGGGGGATTTGCTTGCAGCTGCCTTTGCTAAATCGTTTGCTTCTTTATTTCTGGACCTCCAATAATTTTTTACTGTGAATCCGAAAAAGTATTTTTCCATCGATCTCACAGCTGCTAGATATTTTATTAGCTCCGGGTGCTTGGCTTTGTACGATTTATCCTTGTGCCCCGCAATCAGTTCGGAGTTAGTATTTATGAAGACTCTGCGTGCTCCTAGTGCCCTTGCTTTCCGAAGTCCCAACAGCAGCCCCTCATACTCTGCGATGTTGTTTGTGCAGTTGTCGTAATCCAGACGGATAGCATATCTGAGCTTGATTCCTGATGATGACAGAATTATTGCAGATGCTCCTGACCCTCGGTCGCAGTAAGCTCCGTCACATTGTATTTCCCACAAGGACTCCGGAATTGGTCTGGAAATTGCCTCATTGGAAGGCGTCCAGTCTGCTACAAAATCTGCCAGGACTTGTGATTTGATTGTTGTTCGTGGAATGAAATCGACAAAATGCTCTTGTAACTCTACTTCCCATTTTCCAACCCTGCCCGAGGATTCCTTGTTTTCGAACATGACTGTTGGCACTGTTAAATGACACCCTTTTACCCCTGTTTAACTTCGATAATTGCATGAATTTAATGTCTAAACTAATGATCATACTCAATAATCGGGCCATATTCGTATATGCATGTGTTTTTGGAGTATTTTGGTTTATGCAGGATATATGATAAATAAAGATGGATTTGGGCTAAATTGGAGATAAGCATAAAGCGAAGACTGGAAGCCCGTGAGAAGAAGGCCTAATGGGCCCAGGCGCCCAGGACATGGACTAGAAGCCCACTCATGCCCAGATCCAGCCCAGCAAACTCCAAGATTGCTTAAGGACTAAGCAGATGAAGATAAGATCAAGTTACTTCGGGATGAAGGCAATTCAAATGGAAAGTCATCAAGAGGCAATTTTATCCCGAAGCAAACGACGTCCAGGGCCCACATGCATTGGAAGGAAGACTCTAGAAGCACCAAGGAAGCTCGGGGAAAAAGTTGACACGAATGGGACCAAAAATGGGCTTGGCCGCGCGGCCCAGACCCCCTCTGGCCGCGCCGCCCAAGCCTTTCTTGCGCCGCCTCGCCTTCCCCTTTGACCTAGGGTTTCCCAAGACTATAAATATCTCACCTTTCGGCCGACACCCAATTATTCAAAGCAGAAGCTGAGGAACTTGAGGGATATCCATCTTCGGAGAGCTGAGGGTCGTGCAGTTGTCTAGAGGCTAGCCTAGTCTAGGCTCTAGCCGGCGGGATCACGCTGCGAGGAAGATCACGCCGGAGTTCTGGAGCTAGAGTCACAAGAAGGTACGGCCACAGTTGTGATCTTGTGATGTACAATCATTCATGGTGAAGTAATAGATGAGTTCTGATTCTCTTGCGATCCATTTGCCTCTTTCTATGATTTCATACTCCCTCGATCTTGCTTATTCCAATCTATGGTCAACGTAGATTGCATAGGGTGTTCTTGTAGTCATGGTGACTAGAGGTGCATACCAGATCTATCGAGTAGTATGACACGAACTTGTGTTCGTGCCCTTGTGTTCTTTACGCTGATAGGGAGCATCATGGTAGGGTGTGACCCGTGTAAGGTGGTGATCCTCGGGAGTTGTACCGGAGGGTAGAGATTTAAAGATGCATTGCATGAGAACAATGTTTTGCTTACCGATCTAGCTAGAACTACAACATATGCATAGGCTAGGCTTTATCCTTGATGAGGCCTCTTGTTCATATGTGCTTATGCTTGATCATGTCTATCTATTCACAATCATCTTGCAACTCGATTAATGCTTTCCGATGCATAGTTAATCTAGGGTTTGTGACCTTGTTTCCACGGATTGATAAACATTGGGGGATACTCTAAGGGAAGAGCTACAATGATCCGTGCGCTTGCGGTGGATCTTGGTGTGCGTTTGCGCCGCCAACAAGCTTTTCTGGTGCCGTTGACGGGGAAACAAGTGATCGAATCTTAGATTGATTTTTGCATCTGTAAATATTTTTCTTGTTCATAATTTTCTGTGAATATTTTTCTTGTATATTCTTGATCTTGTATAGTTCTTGCATATGCTTTTCGTTCACTAACCCTAATTTGAGATGCACTTGTGCCTCTCGAAAAAAACAAAAATATTTTCTTTTGTCTTTGTGTATGAAAAAAATAAGATTACAGGCACAATCAAGCGAGTAGCTGCAACAAGGAACATCGAAAGTGAAGGTCAAAGGACCACCACTTAGCACTCCAAGAAGAAGACCGGTCGAACATCAACCACAAGTAGCAATGGGACCGAGCGTAAGATTGGCGAGTTCTGGACCCCGAACGTCGATGATCTGCCGATTTTCAAGCTAGCTGAAGTTGGAAGCTCGTTCGAGATCAAGACTTCGATCATCAAGATGGTGCAAGACAACCCATTCACCGGTAAGGAGGATCCCAATTCCCATCTGCGGTCCTTCCTACAGTTCTGCAGCACTTTCAAGATCAAGGGGGTCGACGACAATCAGCTACGTGCAAGACTTTTCCCGTTCTCGTTGAGCGACAAGGCACTTCGATGGTTCTACACGCTGGAGGTATCAACAGTCGAGGATTGGGAGAGCTTAGTGGAAGCGTTCATCATCAAGTTCTACTCACCAGAAAAGACGCAGACACTTCGCAGCAGGATCTCGAGCTTTGCCCGGAGCACCACGGAGACCATCACCGAGGCGTTCGAACGCTTCAACGACTATGTTCTCGCTTGTCCACATCACAGGTATTCAAAAGCAGACCTAGTTATGAAGTTCTACGGTGGCTTGCAAGCGTCGTCGTGCACAATCATGGATGCATCCGCCGGAGGTTCCGTCATCGACCTCACTCCCACTGTGGCTTATGCACTATTCAAAAATGTGGCCGATAACGACACTTGGGCATCAGTTGGACGAACTCAACTCATTCCGTCCATGGGCAAAGCAAGGAGCGTGCAAGAGGAGAAGCATATTGAAGATATGGAGGCCAAGATCAACTTTCTGATGAAAAGAATTGAAGAGCTAGAGATGAGAAGCCGGCTACAAAGCTCGAAGGAGAACGCAAGCCTGTAGAAAAAGAAGACGAGAGGACTGCAACACCATCACGGGACGCTGGTCAGAGCAACAACCCGAAGGTCTAGCTATAGACGATAAACAAAGCGCTTGCGGGAGGCAACCCGGATGTCGAGTCAGGTAATAACCTTTGGGAAGACAATCCATTTTTCTTTTAATTTTTAGAGAGTAATTTGAGTCTTAAAGTTTTGCTACACTAGACACTTCTTGATATTTTGGACGTTTTTGTTGAAACTCCTTTGATACATGATTCTTTGCTTGGTCGTTAACATTTTATGTTTCTTTTTGAACCCTTTAACCACACCAGTACATATACCCACACTTTTTTATTTCTTTTACCCACCTATGAAAAACCAGAACCAGAGGAGCCAAAAACCCCTCTGGCCGGCCGGCCATAGCACCCTTAGGCCGGGCGGCTCGACCCCTTTTTGTGCCATCCAGAGCCCATCTTTGAGTGGAGCCTGCGTTATATTTTCATGCTATATCTTTATAATTATACGCATGCTAGGCTCGAGAAATATAAGGATAAAAATCTCTTTTGGTTCATGCTTATTGAAAATCATGGTTTTTCTAGTTAGAGTTTTCTAAGCCCTTTTGTTTTATTTTCTTCAAAATTCTCTCTCTTTTTGGCTAAAACTAGAACCTAATCCCACACCCCGCATGGTAAAGATCAAAGTATATTTAGTCTAATTTAATAGACTAAGTGTCTTTGATTTAACCTAAATTAATGTAGTCAAGAGTTCTTGACCTACATTGGTTTTTGACAATAAAATTCATCTCTGATTTGCATAATGTCTTGATGATTGCGCTAAGCATGATTTAATTTCTGAAAGATCAGATTTGAATTTTTATGTTGAGGGCATTGAAACCACGACCAAGCATCGATCATGTTTTTTGAGCCATGGCTTTTGTGTTTTGTTTCGCTCCTTCGCGTCGGCAAGAAACCTCGACGTGTTCTTTTGTCTATGCTCTCATGCAGGAACGATGAAAAAGATGATAAATAAAGCAAGGAGCAAGTTCAAGAGCACGTCAAGGAAGTCCTCAAGAGGAGGACGAGCGCAGATCACTCTTCAAGTTAATGCAAGGACACAAGGAAGAACAAGAGCCAGGCAACGAACAAGACGACCATGGAGGGAAGAAGAAGAAGGAGAAGAAATAAATTACCCACGATTTGAATCTCTTCCTCCCCTGATTTTCATGTGAATAAGTTTTGTCATGTGTAGATTGTTTTCTATTTTATTAGTATGAGTAAAATAAAATGATCATCACAAGGAGCTTAATTTCATATGGTCAATGTTTATGATGTTGTTCTTGCAAATTGAAATATGATGATCGTTGCCGCTTTGTTCTTTTCTTCGTACTTGATTTATCCATGATTAAACTAATGCTCTCACTAAACGATCTAAAAATTGATATAAACACTGGCTCAATCTTTTGTGAAGGTTATGATAATATAAAAACACATAATTATTAATCTTGCTTTATCTTTAAATAATTCAAAGGTCGTTTTAATATCCATGCAAATGGGTGGTCTTCTCTTGCACTTCTTTTGAAATTCATTCATGCTAACCTTGTCATTAATACCTTAGCAAATGCTCTACCTATCCAAAGCCTCATATCACGATGAACCATAGTTGTGCAAGAATTACTTTTGAGTGAATTGATTCAGGATTTGTTTCTTCGGTACGAGACTAAGAAGCTGGCCATTCTAGTTTTGCATACCTTTCTTATTGCTAGCCTTTTCTATCCATGCATTGCTTGTCTTCACATTGAGAACTTAGCAAACCTCGCTGGATATCCACCCAAAAACCTAAATTATCTTTTTGTGATTACCTCCTTGACCACAACCCATTTGTTGAGTATGGAACAATTATTTCGACGGAGTTCAGAAGGATCAGAGCCATCATTGAAGGAATATAGTTTCGGGAGACATCTACAAGTGCGCAGGAGAAAAATCAGAAGAAACAGAGGGAAGAAGAGGCTAGGCGGCGCGGCCAGGGCCCCTCTGGGCTGCGCGGCCAGGGGCATTCTTGCCTCTGGTGGCCTCAAAAAGTTTAGTGGAAGTCCCCTCTGAAGATCCAAGCCGTTCTCTGCAAGAAGAGAAGAATTCATTCTCTGCTCAGAGGTCATTTTATTTCCCACTCCATTGCTCGAGGACGAGCAATCGTTCAAGCATGGGGGGAGAGTCATCGCATCATCTCTGACCACCGCTGAGTAGATGTTGTGTTGCAAAAGGTTCTAAGGAGCATAAATAAAACAAAGTGAAGAAAGAAAGAATGAAAAGAAAGAAAAAAAGTGAAAAGTAAAGAAAAAATAAAGAAAAAAGAAAGAAAGAAAATAAATGCTCCTTATTTCTTTTTCTTTCATTTGATTCTTGGTACCTAGAAGACGTACTCCATACTCAATCATTCCAACCATGTGCAATCCGACATAGAGGACTTCATTTGTGCCTCATTGTCATCCTTTGCCATTTGCACCTGTCCACTATCTAAAAAGTGTGTGTCCATTCTCTCCCTCTCCACAGAGACATTATTTTCTCATGGCCTTTTTGACGAGTCTCGGTAAATCTGTAAGATGCTTTTCTTGTTTTGATAATACCTTGATTATAATATCTTTGCTAGGACTAACCTTTCCAAGCTCCAGATAAGCCTTACACTTATATATACATGAGAGAAAGAAAGGTTGAGAGTGATTAGCAGGTTTTGAGAGACAAGATGAGCTGAGAGTTCCCATGAGTAATTTGCAAGGTTTAAATTATTGATCTTGGTTCAGCTATTCTTTTTAAAATAAAATTCATTTACCTGAGACTTGTTTAAAATTGAGAGCATGTGGATTTAAATTCTTTGTGGGTTGCACTTAATTCATATCTACCCTCCATACTAGAAAGAGCTGATTACAACTTGAACTTTAATTGAAAAATCTTTAGAGAGCATTGTGTTTTCTCGTGTATGATCAAGTGCAGGGATTGGACATCGGAGGGCAACGCTGATTTCTATCGAAGACCTACTCGAGGACGAGCAAGGTTTAAGCATGGGAGGATTGTTGGCGCTGTTAAATGACACCCTTTTACCCCTGTTTAACTTTGATAACTGCATGAATTTAATTTATAAACTAATGATCATACTCAATAATCGGGCCATATTCGTACATGCATGTGTTTTTGGAGTATTTTGGTTTATGCAGGATATGATAAAATCAAGACGGATTTGGGCTAAATTGGAGACAAGTGTAAAGCGAAGGCCGGAAGCCCGTGAGAAGAAGGCCTAATGGGCCCAGGCGCCCAGGACATGGACTAGAAGCCACTCATGCCCAGATCCAGCCCACCAAACTCCAAGATTGCTTAAGGACTAAGCAGATGAAGATAAGATCAAGTTACTTCGAGATGAAGGCAATTCAAATGGAAAGTCATCAAGAGGCAATTTTATCCCGAAGCAAACGACGTCCAGGGCCCACATGCATTGGAAGGAAGACTCTAGAAGCACCAAGGAAGCTTGGGGAAAAAGTTGACACGAATGGGACCAAAAATGGGCTTGGCCGCGCGGCCCAGACCCCGTCTGGCCGCGCCGCCCAAGCCTTTCTTGCGCCGCCTCGCCTTCCCCTTTGACCTAGGGTTTCCCAAGACTATAAATATCTCACCTTTCGGCCGACACCCAATTATTCGAAGCAGAAGCTGAGGAACTTGAGGGATATCCATCTTCGGAGAGCTGAGGGCTGTGCAGTTGTCTAGAGGCTAGCCTAGTCTAGGCTCTAGCCGGCGGGATCACGCTGCGAGGAAGATCACGCCGGAGTTCTGGAGCTAGAGTCACAAGAAGGTACGGCCACGGTTGTGATCTTGTGATGTACAATTATTCATGGTGAAGTAATAGATGAGTTTCGATTCTCTTGCGATCCATTTGCCTCTTTCTATGATTTCATACTCCCTCGATCTTGCTTATTCCAATCTATGGTCAACGTAGATTGCATAGGGTGTTCTTGTAGTCATGGTGACTAGAGGTGCATACCAGATCTATCGAGTAGTATGACACGAACTTGTGTTCGTGCCCTTGTGTTCTTTACACTGATAGGGAGAATCATGACAGGGTGTGACCCGTGTAAGGTGGTGATCCTCGGGAGTTGGACCGGAGGGTAGAGATTTAAAGATGCATTGAATGAGAACAATGTTTTGCTTACCGATCTAGCTAGAACTACAACATATGCATAGGCTAGGCTTTATCCTTGATGAGTTACCTCTTGTTCATATGTGCTTATGCTTGATCATGTCTATCTATTCACAATCATCTTGCAACTCGATTAATGCTTTCCGATGCATAGTTAATCTAGGGTTTGTGACCTTGTTTCCACGGATTGATAAACATTGGGGGATACTCTAAGGGAAGAGCTACAATGATCCGTGCGCTTGCGGTGGATCTTGGTGTGTGTTTGCGCCGCCAACAAGCTTTTCTGGTGCCGTTGACGGGGAAACAAGTGATCGAATCTTAGATTGATTTTTGCATCTGTAAATATTTTTCTTGTTCATAATTTTCTGTGAATATTTTTCTTGTATATTCTTGATCTTGTATAGTTCTTGCATATGCTTTTCTTTCACTAACCCTAATGTGAGATGCACTTGTGCCTCTCGAAAAAAACAAAAATATTTTCTTTTGTCTTTGTGTATGAAAAAAAATATGATTACAGGCACAATCAAGCGAGTAGCTGCAACAAGGAACATCGAAAGTGAAGGTCAAAGGACCACCACTTAGCACTCCAAGAAGAAGCCCAGTCGAACATCAACCACAAGTAGCAATGGGACCGAGCGTAAGATTGGCAAGTTCTGGACCCCGAACGTCGATGATCTGCCGATTTTCAAGCTAGCTGAAGTTGGAAGCTCGTTCGAGATCAAGACTTCGATCATCGAGATGGTGCAAGACAACCCATTCACCGGTAAGGAGGATCCCAATTCCCATCTGCGGTCCTTCCTACAGTTCTGCAGCACTTTCAAGATCAAGGGGGTCGACGACAATCAGCTACGTGCAAGACTTTTCCCGTTCTCGTTGAGCGACAAGGCACTTCGATGGTTCTACACGCTGGAGGTATCAACAGTCGAGGATTGGGAGAGCTTAGTGGAAGCATTCATCATCAAGTTCTACTCACCAGAGAAGACGCAGACACTTCGCAGCAGGATCTCGAGCTTTGCCCGGAGCACCACGGAGACCATCACCGAGGCGTTCGAACGCTTCAACGACTATGTTCTCGCTTGTCCACATCACAGGTATTCAGACCTAGTTATGAAGTTCTACGGTGGCTTGCAAGTGTCGTCATGCACAATCATGGATGCATCCGCCGGAGGTTCCGTCATCGACCTCACTCCCACTGTGGCTTATGCACTATTCAAAAAGGTGGCCGATAACGACACTTGGGCATCAGTTGGACGAACTCAACTCATTCCGTCCATGGGCAAAGCAAGGAGCGTGCAAGAGGAGAAGCATATTGAAGATATGGAGGCCAAGATCAACTTTCTGATGAAAAGAATTGAAGAGCTAGAGATGAGAAGCCGGCTACAAAGCTCGAAGGAGAACGCAAGCCTGTAGAAAAAGAAGACGAGAGGACTGCAACACCATCACGGGACGCTGGTCAGAGCAACAACCCGAAGGTCTAGCTATAGACGATAAACAAAGCGCTTGCGGGAGGCAACCCAGATGTCGAGTCAGATAATAACCTTTTGGGAAGACAATCCATTTTTCTTTTAATTTTTAGAGAGTAATTTGAGTCTTAAAGTTTTGCTACACAAGACACTTCTTGATATTTTGGACGTTTTTGTTGAAACTCCTTTGATACATGATTCTTTGCTTGGTCGTTAACATTTTATGTTTCTTTTTGAACCCTTTAACCACACCAGTACATATACCCACACTTTTTTATTTCTTTTACCCACCTATGAAAAACCAGAACCAGAGGAGCCAAAAACCCCTCTGGCCGGCCGGCCATAGCACCCTTAGGCCGGGCGGCTCGACCCCTTTTTGTGCCATCCAGAGCCCATCTTTGAGTGGAGCCTGCGTTATATTTTTCATGCTATATCTTTATAATTATACGCATGCTAGGCTCGAGAAACATAAGGATAAAAATCTCTTTTGGTTCATGCTTATTGAAAATCATGGTTTTTCTAGTTAGAGTTTTCTAAGCCCTTTTGTTTTATTTTCTTCAAAATTCTCTCTCTTTTTGGCTAAAACTAGAACCTAATCCCACACCCCGCATGGTAAAGATCAAAGTATATTTAGTCTAATTTAATAGACTAAGTGTCTTTGATTTAACCTAAATTAATGTAGTCAAGAGTTCTTGACCTACATTGGTTTTTGACAATAAAATTCATCTCTGATTTGCATAATGTCTTGATGATTGCGCTAAGCATGATTTAATTTCTGAAAGATCAGATTTGAATTTTTATGTTGAGGGCATTGAAACCACGACCAAGCATCGATCATGTTTTTTGAGCCATGGCTTTTGTGTTTTGTTTCGCTCCTTCGCGTCGGCAAGAAACCCCGACGTGTTCTTTTGTCTATGCTCTCATGCAGGAACGATGAAAAAGATGATAAATAAAGCAAGGAGCAAGTTCAAGAGCACGTCAAGGAAGTCCTCAAGAGGAGGACGAGCGCAGATCACTCTTCAAGTTAATGCAAGGACACAAGGAAGAACAAGAGCCAGGCAACGAACAAGACGACCATGGAGGGAAGAAGAAGAAGGAGAAGAAATAAATTACCCACGATTTGAATCTCTTCCTCCCCTGATTTTCATGTGAATAAGTTTTGTCATGTGTAGATTGTTTTCTATTTTATTAGTATGAGTAAAATAAAATGATCATCACAAGGAGCTTAATTTCATATGGTCAATGTTTATGATGTTGTTCTTGCAAATTGAAATATGATGATTGTTGCCGCTTTGTTCTTTTCTTCGTACTTGATTTATCCATGATTAAACTAATGCTCTCACTAAACGATCTAAAAATTGATATAAACATTGGCTCAATCTTTTGTGAAGGTTATGATAATATAAAAACACATAATTATTAATCTTCCTTTATCTTTTAAATAATTCAAAGGTCGTTTTAATATCCATGCAAATGGGTGGTCTTCTCTTGCACTTCTTTTGAAATTCATTCATGCTAACCTTGTCATTAATACCTTAGCAAATGCTCTACCTATCCAAAGCCTCATATCACGATGAACCATAGTTGTGCAAGAATTATTTTTGAGTGAATTGATTTAGGATTTGTTTCTTCGGTACGAGACTAAGAAGCTGGCCATTCTATTTTTGCATACCTTTCTTATTGCTAGCCTTTTCTATCCATGCATTGCTTGTCTTCACATTGAGAACTTAGCAAACCTCGCTGGATATCCACCCAAAAACCTAAATTATCTTTTTGTGATTACCTCCTTGACCACAACCCATTTGTTGAGTATGGAACAATTATTTCGACGGAGTTTCAGAAGGATCAGAGCCATCATTGAAGGAATATAGTTTTGGGAGACATCTTCAAGTGCACAGGAGAAAAATCAGAAGAAACAGAGGGAAGAAGAGGCTAGGCGGCGCGGCCAGGGCCCCTCTGGGCTGCGCGGCCAGGGGCATTCTTGCCTCTGGTGGCCTCAAAAAGTTTAGTGGAAGTCCCCTCTGAAGATCCAAGCCGTTCTCTGCAAGAAGAGAAGAATTCATTCTCTGCTCAGAGGTCATTTTATTTCCCACTCCATTGCTCGAGGACGAGCAATCGTTCAAGCATGGGGGGAGAGTCATCGCATCATCTCTGACCACCGCTGAGTAGATGTTGTGTTGCAAAAGGTTCTAAGGAGCATAAATAAAACAAAGTGAAGAAAGAAAGAATGAAAAGAAAGAAAAAAAGTGAAAAGTAAAGAAAAAATAAAGAAAAAAGAAAGAAAGAAAATAAATGCACCTTATTTCTTTTTCTTTCATTTGATTCTTGGTACCTAGAAGACGTACTCCATACTCAATCATTCCAACCATGTGCAATCCGACATAGAGGACTTCATTTGTGCCTCATTGTCATCCTTTTCCATTTGCACCTGTCCACTATCTAAAAAGTGTGTGTCCATTCTCTCCCTCTCCACAAAGACATTATTTTCTCATGGCCTTTTTGACGAGTCTCGGTAAATCTGTAAGATGCTTTTCTTGTTTTGATAATACCTTGATTATAATATCTTTGCTAGGACTAACCTTTCCAAGCTCCAGATAAGCCTTACACTTATATATACATGAGAGAAAGAAAGGTTGCGAGTGATTAGCAGGTTTTGAGAGACAAGATGAGCTGAGAGTTCCCATGAGTAATTTGCAAGTTTAAATTGTTGATCTTGGTTCAGCTATTCTTTTTAAAATAAAATTCATATCTACCCTCCATACTAGAAAGAGCTGGTTACAACTTGAACTTTAATTGAAAAATCTTTAGAGAGCATTGTGTTTTCTCGTGTATGATCAAGTGCAGGGATTGGACATCGGAGGGCAACGCTGATTTCTATCGAAGACCTACTCGAGGACGAGCAAGGTTTAAGCATGGGGGGATTGTTGGCGCTGTTAAATGACACCCTTTTACCCCTGTTTAACTTTGATAACTGCATGAATTTAATTTGTAAACTAATGATCATACTCAATAATCGGGCCATATTCGTACATGCATGTGTTTTTGGAGTATTTTGGTTTATGCAGGATATATGATAAAATCAAGACGGATTTGGGCTAAATTGGAGACAAGTGTAAAGCGAAGGCCGGAAGCCCATGAGAAGAAGGCCAAATGGCCCCAGGTGCCCAGGACATGGAATAGAAGCCACTCATGCCCAGATCCAGCCCACCAAACTCCAAGATTGCTTAAGGACTAAGCAAATGAAGATAAGATCAAGTTACTTCAGGATGAAGGCAATTCAAATGGAAAGTCATCAAGAGGCAATTTTATCCCAAAGCAAACGACGTCCATGGCCCACATGCATTGGAAGGAAGACTCTAGAAGCACCAAGGAAGCTCGGGGAAAAAGTTGAGCACGAATGGGCCCAAAAATGGGCTTGGCCGCGCAGCCCAGACCCCCTCTGGCAGCGCCGCCCAAGCCTTTCTTGCACCGCCTCGCCTTCCCCTTTGACCTATGGTTTCCCAGGACTATAAATATCTCACCTTTCAGCTGGCACCCAATTATTCGAAGCAGACGCCGAGGAACTTGAGGGACATCCATCTACGAAGAGCTGAGGGCCGTGCACTTGTCTAGAGGCTAGCCTGGGCTAGGCTCTAGCCGGCAGGATCACCCTGCGAGGAAGATCACGCCAGAGTTCTGGAGCTAGAGTCACAAGAAGGTATGGCCACGGTTGTGACCTTGTGATGTACAATCATTCATGGTGAAGTAATAGAGGAGTTCCGATTCTCTTGCAATCCATTTCCTCCTTCTATGATTTCATACTCCCTCGATCTTGCTTTTTCCAATCTATGGTCGACGTAGATTGCATAGGGTGTTCTTGTAGTCATGGTGACTAGAGGTGCATACTGGATCTATCGAGTAGTATGACACGAACTTGTGTTCGTGCCCTTGTGTTCATTACGCTGATAGGGATCATCATGACAGGGTGTGACCCGTGTAAGGTGGTGATCCTCGGGAGTTGGACCGGAGGGTAGAGATTTAAAGATGCATTGAATGAGAACCATGTTTTGCTTACCGATCTAGCTAGAACTACAACATGTGCATAGGATAGGCTTTATCCTAGATGAGTTACCTCTTGTTCATATGTGCTTATGCTTGATCATGTCTATATATTCACAATCATCTTGCAACTTGGTTAATGCTTTCCTATGCATAGTTAATCTAGGGTTTGTGACCTTGTTTCCACGGATTGATAAACCTTGGGGGATACTCTAGGGGAAGTGCTACAACGATCCGTGCGCTTGCGGTGCATCTTGGTGTGTGTTTGCGCCGCCAACAATGTCTCGTAATGGATATGAGGTTGGTACAAGAATCTTGTGGCTGAGGAAATAGTGTCACAGCTTTCTCTTGGCCATGATTATTGTATACGCCATTTTCTCCACCTCTGAGTAAAACAGCTTGGAACCCGACAGAGCCTCTGAAACAAAGTAGATTGGGACCTGTAACAATACTCCTTTGACTTCTTTTTCTTCTACTAGGGCTGCGCTCAATGCTGTATCTGAGGTTGCAAAGTAAAGCATCAGCTGAGATCCTGGGGTTGGGCTGGAAAGAACAACAAGATTCTCTATGTACAGCTTGAGTTTTTCATAGGCTTTTTGTTGTTCCTGACCCCACTAGAAATTTGCTGTGTTCCAAAGTGCCTTGAAGAAGGGCAGACTTCGTTCCGCCGATTTGGAGATGAATCTGTTAAGTGCCGCAATTTTCCCGGCGAGCTTCTACACATCTTTCCTGGTCTTTGGTGGCTGCATCCGTCTGATTGCTTCAACTTACTCGGGGTTCGCCTAAATTCCTGTTTTGGAGATTAGGCAACCCAGAAGTTTTCCTTTAGTGATTCCGAAAACACACTTTGCTGGATTCAGTTTCAGACCATTTGTTCTCAGGTTGGAGAAAGTTTCCTGAAGGTCTTAGATGTGGTCGGCTCTCTGCTTACTTTTTACGATGACGTCATCGACATAAGCTGAAACATTTCTTTTCAGCTGAGACCCTAGAATTTTCTGGATCATCCTACTGAAAGTGCAACTTACATTTCCGAGTCCCTCTGGCATTCTGATCAAGCAGTAAGTTCCGAAGGGGGTGGTGAAACTGGTTGCCTCTTCGTCTGTCATCTTCATCCAAATCTGGTGGTAACTGGAAAAGCAATCCAGAAAGCTAAGCATTTCACAACAAGCTCCCTGATCGACGAGCACATCTATCCGTAGCAGCAGGAAGTCGTCCTTCGGAAAAGCTTTGTTTAGACAAGTGAAGTCAATGCACATTCTCCACTGTCCATTTTTCTTTGGTACCATGACCACATTGGCTAATCATAGAGAGAACTGTACAGGACGAATGACTCGGGCATCTAGCAATTTCTGCACTTCTGCTTGCGCTGCATTTTTCTGTTCCTCGGACATGACATGGAGTTTCTGCTTTTTTGTCTTTGCCTTCGGATCTATGCGAAGTTCATGCTCAATTACATTTCTGCTAACCCCTGTTAGATCATTTTATGACCAAGCGAAAACGTCTTGGTTATTTCGAAGGAACTCAATGAGTCTGATTTCTTCCTCACTACCAAGTTCTTTGCTGATGATAACGATTTTGTCCGGCATATCTTCACACAATGGGATTTTCTTTGTGTGCTCGAAAGGAGCTACTCGTTCTGCGTTTTGCTTTTCCTTTTGTTCCCCCAGGATTTCTTCCAGATCTTCAGTTTCGTCCTCTGCCTCGTCATTGATGACATGAACATGTTGGACACTGAAGGTCGTGTTTCTTTGAGCCCTTCGGGCTTCGTCCTGACTGCCATACACTGAAATGATGCCTTGGTTCATTGGAATCTTCATACACAGATAATCTTGATGGATCACTGCCGAAAATTTGTTTATGGTTGATCTTTCGAAGATGGCGTTGTATGGGTAGTCAATTTCGACAATGTCGAATGTTATTGTTTGGACTCATCGTCAGGGACCAAAACCGAAGGTGACATCGATATCACGTTTTCCCTTGGCATTTATCCTCTTGCCCCCAAAGCCATACAATGGATTTTTTACGTCTTTCAGGTCTTTGGATTTGAACCTCATTTCCGTGAAGCTTTTCCAGGTGATTGTGTCTTCAGAACTACCATTGTCAACAAGAATCTTGCCTACATCATTGCCGTACGGCCGGTGCTAAGAATTCCGTCCAATGTTGGCTCGGATGACAAGCGGGTCATTCTGAAAGTTATGGGGATATGAGACCATGGGGTTCGGAACACTTGCCCTAAGCAAATCTGATTCACACTCCATGCCTCGTCTTTCCTCTGCCTCTTCGTCATGTGTTCAGGCTCATTTGAACCCCCGAAAATTGCGTTTGTTGTATGAACCATTCCCGGCGGATCATCTCCGATGTCCCCCGCGGAACTGTCTTGCCCAGCATTTTCTGTTTTCGGCTTCACCTCAGTGTGATAACCCAACGAATCATATCTGGGGATTGGTGGTGGGGGGTGGTAATTGTGGCATTTGTGGCGTGGAAGGGTAGGCATATTGCTGAGGGGGAAAATAGTATGAGTGATGTGGTGGGACAAAACTCAGCGAAACATACGATACAGAGTGGTTGCTTGGCTGGGGTTGTTGTGGCATTGACGAAGCATCAAAGGACTGGTTCTTTGGATTTTTCAGTTGCTCCTCGAATTCCTTCTTCTTCTGGCGGGCATGAGGGCATTCATGAGTGTTGTGGCCAATATCTTTCCCATGAAAGAAACACCATGGAGTTTTTCGCCCTCGGCCTCTTCTTCCACCTCTTCCTCTATTGCTTCTGCCTCCTCTAGAGCTTGAGGGTTGGTGGTCATTATGACCATTGTGCTGTGTAGATTGCTGATTGGGTGGCTGGTTGGTGACATTGTTCACTGGCCTCGAATTCTGCCTTGTGCTTGACTCTGGTTGCCACTGCCTTTGCTGATAATTCTGCCCCCTCTATTTCTTCCGTGAGTTCATCTGCTCAATTCTTCATCTTTGTCCTTTGTCATACTTGCAATACTCTTGCATGACCTCAAATAGTTCTCGAAGCGTGTCCGGTCTTGCCCTTTCTAGATAATCTTGGCATGAACCAATACGACTCCAACAATGGTGTAATCAATGATGCTATCTTCTTTTACCCTTGGGGCTCTGGCGGCTAACTTTACGACTCGTTGCATGTATGGTTGGAGGGTTTCCTTGTCGCCCTGGACACATGATATCATGAAGTCATTTGAGGACAAACCTTCGGCTTGCATTCCCCGGAAGCTTGATGTCAGCCTGCTCTTGAGTTCGTGCCAGGTCGTTATCTGGCCCTTCGGAAGGTTGGTGTACCAGAACTGTGTCAATCCCTTGGGCGCCAAGACGAGGGCTTTTGCTTTTGTCCTTGAATCTCCTCCATTTGATTCGACGACCGCTTCGTATTTCATCAAGAAATCTTTGGGGTCTGACTCGCCATCATACTGTGGCAAGGTCGTGGCGTTGAATCGAGGTGGCCAAGGGGCCATTTCTAGCCCTGCAGATAGCGGTCCTCCCTTGGGAAATGTGTTTCTATTGCTTGAGTGGAAACGGGAACTATGTTGCCTCGGAGCTCTTTCTGATTCCTCCAAGACTCGGTTCTGCAACTCGTCAATGCGACGCTGCATGTTCTGAATGGTTTGCCACATTTGGTTTTCGGGGATGCTTTCGTACTGGTCATCTTCTCTGGTAATTGCTTCAGCGAATGTTGTATTCCTCCTGACCAACTGTTCTTGTAGGGCTTAATATCTGAGCATCTGTTCTCTCAAGGCTTCGGCTCTGTTCTGGGCATTGAATTACTGTGCTGCTAACTGACCCTTGTCCCTGGCCATGCCTCTTGATCTCGTATGCATTGTTGGGTCTGCTTGTACTGCTATGGTTGCTGCTCTTCGTGCTGTGAATGGCATGATTAGGAAGGAATCTCCCGCTGAGTTCTGTGACAGCAAGAAGGTGCTTTTGTTGAAGAGGTTGAACCGTGTGTTCGAATTTTTGAAGATTTCTCCTGTCTTCGGAAATCTACTAACAAGAGCATTGCCAAAGATTTGAAGGCTCAGGCTTCGAAAGCCCCAAAGAGTGTTTCCGTGCCTATAGATTCGAAGGCGCCCTCGAGTGATGAAGGTGTTATTCCCCCTGTACCCTGTGGTCGTGGGTTCGAGCCCCATGGTGGCCGCCAAAAACTGTTGGGTGAAGGACGGCCCCGGAATGGACTCCGCCACCAACAGCGCAAAACGGAATCCGAAGGGGCAGCGGAAAGGTATGTGCTCACACCCTCAGAAATATACACAACTCGAAGACCTGGAACTCTGAAGCGGCTAAGTAATTTTCATTCAATCATTCTCCGTCCGTTTTGTTACAAACCCTTCCCTGTTTATAGGGAAGCGAACCGACTTTAAGTAAGATTACAACTTTGTCCAAAGCAACTGCTAGATTCCCTGAATATTCTAGGTCATTACAGACTTTACACCTTGCGGTTGCGCTTTCGTCAGGCTCGGGCCCTCCAGAAACTCGAAGGTGGCTTCGGGTTTCCGAACTTGCCTATACGCCTTCCGCTGTCGCAGGTCCCGCTTCGAGAACCGAGGCATCCTTCGGTTTTTCCTTCCAAAGGTGTCTTCGTGTTCCTCCGTGGCACCTTGTTATCCATCGATATCCTCACCTTCAAACCGAGGGGGCCCTCGGATCTGACTCCAAGAACCGAAGTCCTCCTCTTGACCGCCTTCTTCTCGACCGGTCCTTTCCCTGAAAACACGAGTGTAGTGGAACAGTGCTGGCCTGTACCTAAAAACCCAGCCAAACACACTAGGGGTGTGCTTTCTGAAGTCTACCCCCCAACAATAAGGCCGCCGGCGCGGACGAGTTTCCACACCCCCTTCGATTCAGCAACAGTGTGGAGCTCGCCTCGAAAGAGGTGGATCCAAAGCGTCTAGTGTGCTGGAATCCCCAGGAAACCCTCGCACATGCCCACGAAGGTCGCCGCCTGCGAGATGGTGTTGGGGGCAAGGTTGTGAAGCTCCAACCGTAGTGGAAGCAGAGCGCGCGGATGAACTTCCCTGTAGGAGAACCAAATCCCCGCTCATGCTTGCGTGCCAGGCTAACGACATAGCCTGACGGGGGTTCGGCTCCCTGTGCGATGTCGGCGGAGCAATCCACTCAGGCTTGACTGGGTCCATGATCTTCTGCAGTACCCCAATTCCACGAGCGACTCCAGATAAGGCGTGTCCGCGAGGGATGCGCTCCACAGCGCTGCGTCCCTCAACACAACCATGGCGACTGGAGAAGGGTGGAGGAAGGATCGCCTAGGGCGGATTCACTCTTGTGGCAATGGCTCAAGGGTGTGAGGAGGCAGAGCGGCAAGATGGCGATGGCAAATGGCTAAGGTAAGGGAAACAACCTCCCTAGTTTCCTTATTTTATAGGCAAAAGGTACGGGCGAAACAGGCGTGACCGCCGGACGCATTTACTACGGTTGGCCCCACCGTCGCTGACAGCTGGGCCCCTCAGCATGGGGAACCGGCGTGCGTGTGCGCAGTAATAACCACGATCGCCCAAGGCGTCGTAACGTCAGTGTAGCACGTCCCTTTCAACCGTCCGCTGCCTGCACCGCATTCGCCTAAAAAGGCACGCCACCTCGCCTGGCTCTAGCCACGCCAGCCACGACCGCACGACCACACGCCACGACTCTGCCCCATCAGGAGCAGGATGGAATATTCTCTCCAGAGGTGCCTTCACAGGTAAGACATTGTCTCCCCAGACCTTACTTATCAGGGTATCAAAGCCTAGCCCAATTGAGGGTTCGATAGGCTCCCCAGATTAACAGAGTCAGGGGCGAGTGAAGCGTGCCTAGTCAGGCTACCCTCGAATGTGTTGGCGGCGCAAACGCACACCAAGATTCACCACAAGCGCATGGATCATCGTAGCCTTTCCCTTAGAGTATTCTTCCAAGGTTATCAATCCGTGGATCGGCAGCGAACTACCTAGGTTTTCCATCTAATCTAATAGATATAATCCTATCATTAGGCGTTGATTGCATAGAGAGGGTAAACCTAATAGATATGAATTAATGTATAAAGGTTGATCACATCCACAAGCATAGGCAAAGCTGAAGGTAAACCAAAGATTGACTAGGCCTATCGTCTTCTAGTTGCAGTTCTAGCCAAGAACGGTAAACACATCAAGCATCTCATTCGAAGCCTCTTTAAATCACCACCTCCGGTCAAACCCCCGAGAACTACCACCTTACACAGGCAACGCCCTGTCACGACGCTCCTTATTAGCATAGCAATTGCAAGGGCACGTTCGAAGAATGTGTTGCACTCCTTGGTAGATCCGGTATGAACCCCTAGCCCCCACGGCTACGAGAACACCCCGAGCAATCTATCCCGAGAATAGATTGAAGGTAAAGCTATCCCAAGAAAGTACAAGATCATAAATGGAGACACTTTGATCGCTAAGGAATCGGATGACAAGATGATCATTGCACAAACAAAGTATTCATTACATCATCACCTCCGAGTACATACTATTGATGATGAATGACTGGCTCCTGAACTCCACCATAACACAACCATGTAGGGCGGCCATGGCGGCTAGGCATAGCCTAAGCCATTCCCTAGACAACTTCGAGGACTTGCGGTTGCGGCGGCCGTCGTCTCCCTCCGGTGTTCACTTCTAGGTTTCGCCGACTTCTGGTGAATGGATGCCGCCCCCTCTAGAAGACGAACTATTTATGTGCCGAGGAAACCCTAGCTCGAAGGGGAGGCCGAGGCGGCGCAAAAACAGGTTGGGCAGGCGCTGCCAAGACGGGTCTTTTTGGCCCGCCTTGGTCCCATGTTTTGCGCCCAAGCTTCTTTGATATTTATGAGTTCGTGTTCCGCTCCTTGTAGGCTTTGGACATCGGTTGCTCTGGGATATGGATGGGTCTTCTGAGTCTGCACGTGATTTTGCCTTGATCTCGAGGTACTTTGGCCTTATCTTCAATTGAGCCTTGTAGAGGTGGCCCGTTGGAGTAGAGCATGAACGGGCTTCGGTTCCTTTGGACTTCATTAGGGCTTTTGGCCTTCATCTAGCCGTGTTGTTGCTAGTTCTCAGATTTAGCCCTGTATTCACTCCAAAATAGCCAATTAACCTGCGTAAACCAAAATGCTCCAAAAATATGAGCACAAGCGGAAACAGGGTTATTTCAGTGCCAAGTGGTGGAGTTAGTATCAAGATTAGTCCAAGAACATAACCTAGATGGCACTAAAAGTGTGTCATTTAACAGCGCCAATAGAATGCAGAGTTCAAGGACGTTCCGTGTCGCGTTCAAGGCCAGTCAAAGGTAGCTATATCGAGGGATCCCAATGAGGGAGAGCAACGAGCCATCGGCCCTAGCGAACGGGGCCGACCCCTGCCTAGCAAGCCTTTGCGAGAGCTCCCATGTGTTGTGTCTCCGGACCACGAGCCGGTTCCTATCGAACAGAATATGGACGTCCACTTGAACCACCCGTCATCAGCTCACCGGGGTGTCCTTAGCTCGTAGCCCATTCATGGGTAGCATGGAATCGCGCCACCCCTCCTCCCTATGGAAGGGCGATGAGGGTCATAGTATAAAATCAAGGGTCTCCCCTGATCGATTCCGCTCGGGCCCAGGCTCAGGGGAACTCCTCACACCACGATCAAATTACGCACCCTTGGGTACGGGCCCTACAGGTGCCGGGTCACTATCAATCCCTTCGAAACGCCTGATAGAAATGACAACGCCATAGTCAAGATGGGCCTAACCACAATTTACCAGCGTAGATTACCGATGCTGGCTGAAACGACGCCAAAGCCGGTTGAAACAAACGTTGAACAAATGTGTCGCTTGGTCAGCCACGAACACAGATGTTGTTAAGACATTGAACGAGCACATTCACTCCTCCAAGGCCTCATGGGCTACACCCGTGGGTGCGCTAGCGCGCCCCCACGGAAATCTTCACATCATACGGGCATAACTCCAGGCAACCTTACATCGATCGAGGAACAAGCCCATGCAGGTCAGATTCCCATCCCTGCATATGCTCAGAGGCTAGTGTTGGTGTCAACCATAAAGGGGTCCTTAATGGCGCATGGTAATCACCCCGAAACCCGCTCGAAATAACTCAATCAAAAGACAAGTGTCAGACACGCTGGGCGCTGGCACAACCTCCGCCTCGGTCGAGGGTCGCGACCACCCCTCGAGGGAGCAGAAACTCCGCCTCAATCGAGGTCTCCTCGCTCGAGGCCAGGGGAACCCCTCGACGATACATCTCCACCTCACTCGAGACTACCCCTCGACAATGGGGCCCACAAAGCGTGCCTAGCTGTCCCGCGGACAAAGGCATTTAATGCCGCAGTACTGAGGCAGGACACGGAAGTCAAGAGTAGGTTTCGCACCATCCCCGGTCATATCCGCCAACCCCTGTCACTGTATGGCCATCCCCGGTACTGTGTAGGCGTGCGCGACACTGTGCGGACATGTCGGCGCTGTTGTGCTCTCCGGTGCTACCTACTCCGTCGTGCGAAGCCCTCGAGCAGGTATGGGAAGCCCTCGAGGAGGCGTACGACCCATGACCAAAGACGACGAGGGGCGGCGTAGACCCTCGAAGCGGGAGGATAAGCTGCATACGACATCCACAGGGATCGCCACGCCGTCTACTGGAGTCAAGGACGCTAAGCCACTCCGCACAATTGAGGGGATGTGTAATGACGACGGCCATGCTCGGTGCCATGCCTCACCATACGCAACCACTGTAGAATCTACTGTACGTTGTCCTTTGTTACTGCCCCTCTTTGGCCTATAAAAAGGGAGGCAGCCCCCCGTGACGCGGACACGCTCATACTCATCCCGCACTCAGCTCACGCACTCAGTCATCAGCCTTAGCCACATCCACTAATCGACATCAAGGGACTTGGAGGTCTCACCTCCTCTCCTCTCTTGCTTATAGCCCCTCTACTACGAGCACCCCGGTGCAAGTTAATACAGTGCTCACGCACGCTCTGCTAGACGTACGGCCCCGTACCGGGACCAGGATAAAACCATCATGTCATTGTGTTGATCCTTTGCGCTGACCATCGAGAGATGGGCACAACACATTTTGCTGGAGTTCGCCCCCCGCAGGGGTTCGAGCACCGACAGTACCTCTCTGAACATGTGCTCAAAAGTTGATGAAAACAACGATGATTGTCTAAGGGACAGAGGTGTTCGGTGATCTTCACTTGTAGTTCTTCGGGCGTGCCTTTCCTTCTACCCATTTGCTTCTCGTGTCCTTAAGGATTGCAAACCATTCTTCTTCTTCCTCTGACATGATCATGACCCCAAAAGTTTGCATATGGTGGTGTTGTAGTTGATTGCATTGTATGTTGAAGTGGAACGTGCGACGTCAATGATCGTGTCCTTCTCCTTCTTCCATGAAAGTCAGAGAAAGTCTTCCACTATGTCCCCTTGCTGTACTAATAGAACTACTACACCTCTGGGGGTTTCTTGCCGGTGGAAGAGCAAAATATCGAAAGGAAAGCTAGACTAGGTTTTATTGTGGACTTTTGTGAATTTAGGATCAAATCTTTGTGCAAGATTTTCTTTTTATCTTCTGTGGAGTGTTTCTGGTGTTAAAAGTGGAGGATTTCAAGAACACAAACTAGGAACTTTATGAACTACATACCTGTGAAAGGAGAGCCTCAGAGGGGATCTAAGAAGGCCAGGCTACGCGGCCCAGAGCCATCCTGGCCGCGCGGCAAGCTCTGCTGCTTGGCCACCTCCTTGTCTCCGTTCGCCTGCGTGTTGCTACCTTCCTTGTTGGTCCATGTTCTTGTTCTTCACATGCTTGCGCTGCCCAGTGCCTGCGAACCACTCCTTCATCGTCTTGCACATCATCTTCTCCTTTTCATCTTAGCTTTGTCTTTCCTCCGATTATGCATTAGGTACATGCTTGCTCCTTGCTTTGTTTTTACATGTAGCAGTGGATGGAAGTAGCAATAATCCTCTCGCGTGACATTATTGTGCTGCATGGTTAGTGAAATTCTGGATCTCCCCCAACATATGCTCTTTTAAGGTCACTAGCTTGACCAAGCGCAAAGCAAGATTAGATATATTCAATCCTTTGTTGTAAACACATGTAATCATAAATACAACCATAATTTCAATAGCAAGGCATGGTTGCAATTTAATCTAGCATGTATCTCTTGCAAAGCACTGAGCTCACCACTTGGCAAAGGTCCTTTAACATGTATTTATCATTCTCAAGAAATTCTAGCCTATCAACATGATCATAGGAACAAGGCCTAGAATTTAAATTATCATCTCTACCTTTGGTTGAACATGGGTATGGCAAAATATTATCTTCAAAACCAAAGGTAGCTTGAGAGCTCAATGTGTACCTTAGCCTTTGAGCTCTTCATCTTCATGGAGTCGTGTGCCTTTGTGCGAGACGTTGTGTTGTTGTTCACTTTGTAATTCATCGTTGCTCGCCTCTAACGTCTCCATGGATGTTCCCCATTTGTGTCTTCATGTGCCAATACTTTGAGAAGTCTTTGTTCATGTCCTTAGCTTCTGAATTTGATCATATACAATCTATGAAAGCATTTCCCAAGCTCCTCTTCATGGTCATCATCTCCATCTCCTCCATCTTGTTGTCATCGTCTTGCGGCTGACTCTTCTTCGTCGATTTTCCCCTGCATCCAGAACAGAACATATACCAAATATAATTTTTTGAAACTTTTATGAAATTACCTTTCCAACGAGTGCTTGATCATCTTAAACGGAGTCCGGATGAGTGAGATATGCCCGTTTTATTTTAGCGCTGCATGCTGTCCAGAAAATTTCAGGACACGCGACGTTCGATGGTTTGGCCATAGCCGCTCGTAGGAACCTCCGATTGCCTTGACGCTTGATCCATTGGAACATGAACTTCATGAGCATTCTGAATATTTAAAAATGTCCTATTGTTATCTTCAGGGGACGTGCACAATCTTGATGAGAACAGTAGCTTCTTGCAAATTGATCCGGAGATGTTGACAATCTTGAACTTTTGAGTCTTTGAGGCATCATGTTGCTCATCCTTTGGCTTTCGTGATCAACACCATTGCTGCCCCAGCGGCTAGCAGGGTGGCCATGGCTTCTCCTCTCTTTAGCCAACCTTGCTTGACATGATTGCTTTCAACCTATCGCTTGAACAAACAAATCCCCACAAAACATTAGTCTTAAAATTAATTCACACTGTGGCGTACCTCATTTATCATCGCTTGCTTTGAGTGTGGGGCTCAATGGCAGATGCTGGGCCACTAACAAAGTTAGCACCTACCACCAAAGAGTAGATCTTCAAGTAATCATCATCTTGTTCAGGTGTGATTGGACTTGTCGAAGCCCAAGGTTAGTGTCTAGTCTTTTTATCTGCATTCAAGGACACAACCAAGAAAGCAAGAATATGTATGCAATAAAAGATTAGGATTAGTCCAAAAAATTAGATAGATCGACCTAGGGTTCGTGTTGCCGATCCTCGACAACGGCGCCAGAAAAGCTTGTTGGCGGTGCAAACGCACACCAAGATTCACCGCAAGTGCACGGATCATCGTAGCCTTTCCCTTAGAGTATTCTTCCAAGGTTATCAATCCATGGATCGACTACGAACTACCTAGGTTTCTCCATCTAATCTAACAGGTTAAACCTAACATGAAGCAATGATTGCATACAAGGGGATAAATCTATAGATATGAGTCATGAAGTAAAGGTTTTGATCACATCCGCAAACATAGGCAAAAGAGATAGCATAACCAAAGGGGTTAACTCGAGCTATCGTCTTCTAGTTGTAGTTCTAGCTAGATTAAAAGTAAAACATGGTTCTCATCCGAAGCATCTTTAAACCTACACGAGCCACACCCTGTCACGATGCTCCCTATTGGTGTGGTTAGTTACAAGGGCACGAGCATGAGCTCGTGTCATACTACTCGATAGATCCGGTATGCAATTCTAGTCACCGCGACTACAAGAACACCCTATACAATCTATACATGTCATAGATTGAAACAAGCACAACTGAGAGAGTACGAAATCATAAAAGGAGGCAAATGGATCGCTATTGAATCGGAACACATCTATTACTTTACCATGGATGATTGTTCATCACAAGACATCAACCGTTGCACCAACTTGTGACAACTAGCTCCTGAACTCCACCATGGCACGACTACGCAGGGTTGCCATGGTGGCTAGGGTCGGCCTAGGCCATTTCCTAGACAACTTCGAGGACATCCGGTGGCCGTCGTCTGCCTCCGCTGTTCACTTCTAGGTTTCGCCGACTTCTGGTGGATGGATGATACCCTCCTCTGGAAGACGGGATGTTTATACAGCGAATAAACCCTAGCTCGAAGGGCAGGCCGAACCGCCTCAAAAAAGGCTTGGGTGGCGCAGCCAAAGTGCCCCTTGGCCGGCCGGCCAAGGCCTTTTTGGCTCGCCTCGAGCCCATCTTTCACATGCAAGCTTCTCTGATGTTCAGTAGTTCTTGTTCCAAATCTTGTGGGATTTGGACGTCGTTTGCTTTGGGATATGGATGGGTCTTGATGGGTCTTCCGAGTCTGCACTGGATTTGTCTTGATCTCGAAGTACTTTGGCCTTATCTTCAATGGAGCCTTGTTAGAGGTGGCCCGTTGGAGTAGAGCATGAACAGGCTCGGTTCCTTTGGGCTTCATTAGGGCTTTTGGCCTTCATCTTGCCGTGTTGTTGTTAGTTCTCAGATTCAGCGCATATTCGCTCCAAAATAGCCAATTAACCTGCGTAAACCAAAATGCTCCAAGAATATGTGCACAAGCGGAAACGGGGTTATTTCAGTTCCAAGTGGCGGGGTTAGTATAAAGATTAGTCCAAAAACATAACCTAGATGGCACTAAAAGTGTGTCATTTAACAGCGCCAACAATGCTAGGGAAACATAGACTGTTCGACTATTCAAACAGAGTCAGATAGTTCACTTCTTGTTTTATTAAAAATAAAAGCAGAAGCACTACTATGTCATAAAAGAAGAATAAGCATTCATACATAACGCGTCGAAGCGGACATCACCACACGAACAAACCCCCGAACACAAACAAACACACCCAACACAACACACCACCACTCCGACCATCTGTGAGAGGAGATCGAATCACCAACGCTGTGACAAGCCTAAGCCGCAGCCCGCTACATGGCCGAGCGGCCCCCTGAGCTCCTCCACCATGGGACTGTCACCCTCAAGCGCGCAGACACGATTGTCGATCCCTCTGCTCCAGTGAAGCTTCAATAGAACACTCACATCTCAGCACCACGAAAAACCACTGATCCTGGCCTCTCTGTGTGGAGGCCTCGCCTCTCCCACCGCATCACACTCCTCTTACAAGGACTCAGATATCTGAGACCGGTATGAGAGCATCTCCTCCGCCCAGTCGACACCGAGTTACCACTGCACCTTGTCCGGCAGCTCAAGCCCTCAAGCACCCATGGGCCCTCTACACCTCCCTGACAACACGAACAATGCGCGCTTTCTCAGTTACACGCAGCACTACATACGACCTCCACCACTGCTACCACAAGCCTGGATGGGGATCCAAATATGATGCCTCCAAGAAGGGCACGATGCCAAGGCGCCGTCATCGCACGTCCAAAAATGGACAAGGTCTTCACCCGGAGAGCCCCGCGCGGCAGAGAGCATGGTGCCTCGCCACGATGCCCCCAGCGAGGAGACCGACGCCCCAAGGGCGCCGCCATCATGCCCCGACAGACCCGTCAGTTCCCTTCTTGTATCTAAACACTTTCCATGGATATCTAATATAAATTTAGATAGTTCTCTTTTCTGCGGGTAATTTGGATAGTTTTTCTGTATAACAAAGGTGGTAACTAATCATATCTCTGATAAGATAATCCAGACAGCTAGGTTGGATATTGGATTCAAGTATTTGTGTACCATCTCCATTAGGTGTGGGCTATATAGGTATTGGATTCAAGTATATGAAAAATATCTATCAGTATGTGACATTTATTCAATTTTTTTTGCATCTAAACACCCCCTTATTGTGCATGATTTGCTTACAAGTAGCTTCTGTTGTCAGCAATCAGTATAACCATTTGCTAAGCAAGGTTGTATCTTTAATAACCAAATTATGTATCTAATACGGATGTTGTCCCAATCTTCTTGGTGTAGGCTGACGAAGTGATAACTACATGTAAAACAACCGAGACAACTTGCTGCAAACAGCAATGGGTAGTGGAATTTGGCAAATAAAACTCGAAGAAAACTATCATCACTGACAACCTGAATTGAGAATTCGTCCAACCTGGAATCAAAAGGACCACGAGCACCAATTGGGAGCTCATGACGTAGCCGCTTTTGTAATCCCCTCAAGAAAACCACAAGAGCAAAGGGTAGACAAACACTGTCTGAATTGTTAGCACACAACGCTAGACAAAAGGGGTTGTATTCTATTATGGAAGTCTTCTAAATATCATAGATACATGGAATATTTATACTAGGGAGAATCCTCCTAAGCTTATAGATAAAAAAAATTCCAAATATTTCCTAGCCCTAGTAAATGCGAGCTAGGAAATGACAAAAGTAAAAGTAATCGGGAAATAGGCTATAAGGTTTGGCAAGGAATATTTTTTCTTGTGGCGCAAAAGGAAGCGTAAATGGAGCTGGAATCCTTTTTCTCGAAGGAAAAATGACATACCTAAGGAATCCTTGTTCTCGAAGGAAAATGACATACGTCCGCATTGGGAATCCTTTTTCTTGAAGGAAAGGTGACAGATGTCCCCGTAGCTGCTATAGCTTCGTTTAGTTCTCATTTCACGATATACCCACTGCGTAATATTCTCTCACCCTCTGACCAAGTCAAGTTCGAATTTGCACTCATATCATCAAATATGAAATGTAACGTGTTGCAGATGATCATCCATATTTGATGGGATTTGAATATGAATATGCCCGCCCTTTCTATCTTTTGAGGAAACTGTACCCACCCACACAGATTGTAGAATTTAATAAGAAAACATAGAAAGATTGTACAGTGAATGTGTGAATTTGGTTTTTTTTTTGATTTTTCACTTCTGGACGTTAGTTTAATCTGAGTATGGTCAAGTGGGTCTCGCATAAGAATCAACTCGTTTATCGTACATTCAAATAAATTACTAGATACTGATTTCAACAAATTATAATCTACTAAGACTGTTTGCAGCGGTGTCCCCTATATTGAACCCTTCAAAAGAATATTTCAACACCCTGTAAAATATTCCACCCTCCAAATCTACTCACAATTGCAACAGTAACCGGTATCTCGTCATGTATCCCACCCCCGCACAAGACGACAAGAGGCACACACACCGCGTGACCGTCGTTCCTGTCCGGCTGCAGATGGGCCCCGCACCCCTTCCAGAGATTTCCACCACGCTCTCCACTTCTCCAGTCTCCTCTCACTCAGCTCCACTCCACTTCCTTCCCCGCACGCGAGGTGAAGAACATCGCCCGCGACGCACGCGCGGCGGCGGCGCCGACCATGTCGACGACGAGCGCAGCGAGGGGTGGCGCGCCGCTGTCGCCACTGTCGGCGGCAGCCTGCAGCGCTCGCGTGAGCTCCTGGACGCGCGCAGTGGCGGACCCAGCTTTTGGGAAAGACTAGGGC
Source organism: Urochloa ruziziensis (assembly GCA_015476505.1). NCBI lineage: Eukaryota > Viridiplantae > Streptophyta > Magnoliopsida > Poales > Poaceae > Urochloa > Urochloa ruziziensis. The sequence continues at coordinate 5,654,674 of CM027120.1, read as the reverse complement.
CAAAATCCAACGGCAAAAAAATTGACGGCAAAAAATATCGCTTATATGGGCATATGGCATGATATGAACCACAAAATAATAACAACTCTGCAGTAAAATGTTCCAAATTGAGAAAAATGCTTGCATCATGTTGATTGTTGCGATACAAAATTAAAGAACAGCAAGAACATACAAGAATAAATACCAAGTCTGCTAGTCATCATTTGGTGCATTCACAGTCACATCTTCCATTTCCTCATCAGCACTAACACCTAGACATGGATAAGATGGGAATGTAAATAAAAATATGATTCAACAAACAAAACAAGTAAGATTTCTTAGATAATTTGAAGGTGACATACCATAAGTACTGCTACTGCTAGTGGACAATTTAGGTAACTTCTTCTTACGAGACTTCAGTTCTTGAAAATATTGTAAGATGTCATCATTATTTATGCTTGCAAATATCTCTCGCTCAATGTAACATGTCATTCTATAATTCAGCCACTCATCCCCCATCTTATTCCGCAAATCCGTCTTGATGATATTCATAGCTGAGAATGCCCTTTCTACTGTGGCTGTTGCAACTGGTAAAACCAAAGCCAACTCGACAAGGCGATAAACCAATGCAAAGTGTGTGTGTCTATCACTTGCAACCATCTTCATAGCAAGAACACCAAGGTCCACACAATCTGTAAATTCAGGATCAGCTCTTACTTCAGCAATGAAATTATCAAGTTGGTTCCTTAGTCTAGAAATATCATAGTGAGAGAAGTCAGCATCATAAATCTCTGCAAGTTCAATTAGTTTCTCCCGGTTATAATTGGCAAAGGAATTCTTTGGATCTAGACAAGCAATGCATCTCAATAACTGGGTAGACCTTTCAGCAAACCGGTTGTTTCATTCAACAATAACTTGGTCATGCACCACATTGAAGATTTCATTTTTGAAATGATGGTAGTAGGTCACTTGCTGCCCTCCACGGCCCCTTGATCGACCCCTGACTGTTAACTTGTCCTCCATGTTTGGGATAGTGATGTGATGGATCACACAGTGCTCCTTTACCTCATCAAATAATTCATCCCAACCATGCTGCCTTACATCATTAATTTTCTCCAAAGTAATGCCAATCAGCCCTACAGCTCGAACAATATTCTGATCTTTTCTTTGCAAGCATTGTGATAAATCATTAGTTATACCCAATAACTTGATCATAAGATGCAGTATTAGCACAAACTCGAAAGACTCCATTTGTAACAACAAACCTGAAGCTTGAGTTTTCTTTTCTCCAACACCATCTTCAGCAATATTCTCCAATACCTCTAGGACAGAATCCCACATGTGTTCAAGACGACATAAAGTTTTGTGATGTGAGCCCCATCGTGTATCCCCTGCCCTTGCAAGGCTAGGTTCTTGATTTTTCCCTCTTCCACTAAAAATTTTTCCACTATCCAATTGATTGACAATGTTATCATGGTGATGTTGGGCCAATTGATCTCTCCTCTTACAAGAAGCATTGACAGTATTGACAATCAAACTAGTGATGTTGAAGAAATCAAATATTGAAGAGCAACACTTAGCAACCGAGACAACCACTAACTGCAATTGATATGCAAAACAATGTATATAAAAAGCATATGGATTCTCATCCAATATCTTTCTTTGCAATCCATGGAATTCTCCTCTCATATTAGATGCCCCATCATACCCTTGCCCACGCAACCTAGACATAGACAAACCATAGCGAGCAAACATACCATCTAAAGCTTCCTTTAGAGAAGACGAAGATGTATCAGCCACACACTTGACACCAAGAAATCTTTCAATCACTTGCCCTTGTGCATTGACATACCTACATAGTCACATAAAAGCATATAAGTAATTAACTTAATAGTTGTTTAATAAAAGAACAATAAAGCAGCAAGTAACTAAATAAATCAGCAAGGTAATTACCTCACTATCACAGCCATTTGTTCCTTGATAGATACATCTCGTGCCTCATCAACAAGAACAGCAAAGTACCTATCTCCAATGTCCTTAACAATTGCTTTGGCAGTCAGTTCTCCACAAGCTTTGCACAAGTCTTTCTGAATTTTAGGTGATGTCATTGTATTATTCTTGCCAGCAGTACCAAGCAACTGTGCAACATTTTCATCCCTTTCCTTGTACCATTCTAGCAGCTCTAAAAAGTTTCCCTTGTTCTTCGATTTGGCGGACTCATCATGTCCACGAAAAGCATGTGCAAACAGCAAAAGAAACTTCACAACTCCCAATATAATGATCAAACGACCTCTATATTGTTCTTCCTCCTTCTTAGTTCCCTTATCTACTGCATGCCCTACACTTTGTCTCTGATTTTTGTAGGTCTCATAATCTGTTCTTGCCTTATTGTGAGCAATAGAATCAGCATGATCATCAAATAACTTTGGTCCATCCTTCCAATTAACAAACACATTTTTGGTGAATGCTTCAACACCAAAGTTATCAACTCGTAATGGTCTAAAGAGATAGCAATAGAAGCAAAATGCAGCATCCTTGGAAATACTATATTCCAACCAAGGACGGTCTCTGTACCATTTGTCATGAAAACTCCTATTACGGCCATATATTTTCCTTACAGGATACTTATGACCCTTTGTTTGGCATGGACCTAACAAGATATACTCCCTCTTGGCTTCATCCCTAATGTTTGGATGCATTTCCTCAATTGGTTTCCGAAGGGCAGGATCTACAATAATATCTTCAGGATCAAGCACATGATTGGAATCATTGTCCTCCTCCTCCTCAATTCCTACATTTCCTTGTTCTTGTTCTACAGGAGGCACATTGGGCACACTAGTATTTCTAGGTACTGTTTCTTCTTGTGCAGGTGCAAGTGCAAGGTTCAAGGGATCAAATTGTGTAGCACTAACTCTAGTTCCAGCCGTTTCTTGTTCTGTACCTTGAGATGGAGGTGGAGCAGATCCATTTGTTCCTTGTTCTGGAGCTGAAATTGGAGAGCGTTCATCAACTTCAACTTCATTGGCAGGAACACGGGAAAAATAGGATACCAAAGTTCTAGTCCTCTTCATTCTGCGGTAGCTGGAATATGAAATTACAATCCAAAATTCCAATTAATATAATGAAATTCCAATCTGAACTTGAAGATAAACACCGGACTGACCTTGGTCCTTGGCTGCCGGCGTGTGGAGCAGTCCTGGCCTTCTCTCCTGGACAGCTGGGCACTGGCTCCTGGCTGTGCGGCAGATCGGCGAAGCCTGATGGCTGGCCGCCGGTCGCGCCACGCCAGGAGCCGCCAGGCGGCAGGGGCCGAGGGGGAGGGGGACGGAGCCGCGGCGGGTGGGCGGCGTCTCGGCGGCCGGCGGCGGTCGTCTGGACAGCGCCGCGGCGGGCAGGCTGCGGCCGGCGTCTCGGCGGGCGGGCGAGAGCGAGAGAGACGAGCGGACGGAGGCAGAGCTGAGCGCTCGGTGGTGATCTGGTGGAGTTGGGCTGTGTGTGCACTTCTCTTGTTGGGGGGTTTGGGGCTTTGGGCCTTCTGATTTTGGGCCAAAACTAGAGGGGGTTAGTGGATCGACTTGGGCCACGGCCTGGGTGGCCCTAGGCCGCGCTCTCGCGCGGAAGCGGAGGGAGGGAGCGCGTCGGGCGGCGATGCGGGGAGCGCAACGAGGTCGATGCCATCGGGGACGGCGCGCGGCGGCCATAGTGAGGTACTGCTCCGATGGTGGAGACGTGGCGGAGGCGAAGAGGAACGTTGCGGCGAGGCCGTGGTCGGACACGAGGCGCCGCGCGAGTGTCCTGCGCGCCGGGGGACGCCACGCGCGGCACGGCGCTGGTGTCCCCGTCCCGGTGCCAGTCCGCCGGTGCCAACCCCGAGGGCTTCCTGTCCGGGGAGTGGCCCGAGATCTTCTCCCTCCTTTGCTACGCCGACTTCCGCGCGTACCTCAAGTCCTAGATCCACCACCGGCGAGGTTTGTCCCCGTCCGTCTTGCTCCCTCCTGCTGCACTTCTTGAATCCAATATGATTGGCTGGCCGGATCGATTGGCAGATGAGCCTGGTGGCGAAGCTCGGGGACGTCATGTCCGCGCCTCGTGCAGGTGGCTACAGCCGGGGCAGCGGCTCGCGAAGGTGGCGGAGAGGGGGAGGCAGCGACGGCGACAGGGAGGTGGCGGCGACGACAGATTTGGCAGAGGAGAAAGCCTCCCCGATGTTTGGGGGAGAGCGCGGCGGGCCTGGACAATAGAGGATCGAATAGAGGATGCCGCTGCACTTGATTTTGTGGGAGAAAACCGGTAGATTAGCGGTTCAGGATTGTTTAGGGGACACCGCTGCAAACAGTCTAATATGCCAGAAGATCCAACGCAGTATATATATTATGGTTTTGCTTGGCAGCAATACAATAAATAGTGTTGGTACTTGGTAGCGACCTGAAAAGCAGCTGTTAGAGAGGTAGCGGACCCCCTTGCTACCACTACAAGATAGCCGGCCTAAATAGCCTGTTTGTACTTATCGCTATTGCTCATGATGGTTCAAATGCCAAAGAGGATGGTTCAAATGACAATCTAAATGTGAAGAATGATGATTCAGGTGATAATGAAGAATCATGGCATGAAAAATTATGTTCTTCATAATTGATATGAGAACTTAAAGGTAATATGTATTCTTGCATTTATATTACATCTATTTATCTACGCCTCTTTCAGAGCTTGTACCGTACGTGAAATGTAATGATCATCTATTTTTCTTAAAAAAATTAAGTAAACTTGATGGTGATATTTATATATATGGGCTCTGAAATGTTAGCTACCTTAATTTTAAATCCCACTATTTAGACTTGATTCCAGCTAATACAAAATCAACCAACAGAAACGAACATGGAAATTAAAATGAAGCGTTCCAATTCGCACTTGTCCGAGCCTGAAAAACCAGAAAAAATTGTATGCTCCAAAATGCATGCTTGAAACCCTGGTTGGACTGAGCTGCAAAAAAGTGGCGAGCATCGATTCCTTCCCATCCAAAACGTTTCAGGCCAGCACGACCGCACGACTATTATCGACGCTCGATCCATCAGCGCCTCAGCTACAATTAAATATTTCCATCAAAGTGCACTGCCTGCCCTTCCCCAAACGAGCTCACGCAGTGAAAGCAAGGCAGCATGTCGTTGACCACCCAAGGTAACACTACTTCGTTCTTCCCCCCCTGTTGCTTCATCCTGCTTTTATGCCTTGAGATATGTTGGCTACCTCTAATTTTCCGTGGAGTTCTTTTGTTGATGGAATACACACACAATACGACAGCACCAAGTTGCTTGATAAAGTATCCAACTGCGACTTACTGTTGGTCAGTAAAAGGTTCATTATACCAACAAAACCAACAGCCTTCATTCATATAGAGCAAGAGTGTGTAGAAATGTCATATAGAACCTGAAATTTCCAATGGACAAAACTTTGCCGAGAACATCAAACACTAGAGATTGATCTATTATTAGTTTGTGTACAGAAAACGTAATCTCTAGGACGTCCAAAACAAAATAAATGATAACGCATATTGGAGTCACAGTCAAAACTTAGGCAAGGCAAGTGCCATGGCTTGGATGGATCACTGGCCTTGCGGTAGTTAGCGTCGGAGCACTCCAGATGCATGCTGTAAAGTGGTGGCCTGGTGGGAAGATTGGGGATATGATGCTCTTGCCGACATGGATTATTATTTATAGGCATATTCAATTTCTTTCTGACTTATGTCGTCTCACGGTAATTTTTGTGCTGCGGTGTAGTGTTTGGGGTGCCCCAGCCAGGGTGGTACAGGATTTATTACATCGTTAATAATATTCAAGAGTTAGTAACCGCTCTGACCCAAGACCATCCGGTACGTAGCCATTTTTAAGTAGTCTCTCTGAATTGTCATGGATACATTTCTGAAGCTCTAATTTGTACAAATTAATCTCCTTCTTTCTCCTTTTTCAAAGGTGGTGCTGATGTTCTGGGCGGACTGGAACGAGCCAAGCAAGGTCATGATGCAACCGTATTGGGATATGGCTGAGGCTAAAAAGAATGAGGCTGTATTCTGCCGGCTGGACTTCGACAAGTTTAAAGTATGACTGCGGAGCGGGCGCCGAGCAGCGCCCACTGATTAACCCAAGGATGGATCATTTCACATTTCGGCGCTAGTCCTGATGGCTGATGGTTATTTAATTGGTGCAGGATGTTGTAGAGAAGTTCAGAGTGAAGGCTCTACCAACGTTCGTGCTGATCAAGGAGGGTGAGGAGCAGCACAGGGTCGTTGGCACCAAGGTGGTGGAGCTCAACACAACTATCAAGAACAACATATGATCCATCCATGCATAGCCGGATCCAGGAGAAAGAAATAGAGGGGGCTGAGCATCATAGATGGGTCTTCTTCTACCTTCAGATTCCCCCTTCTTCATGTATGATGTCTAATAATTTGAGGGCTCGAGGGCATCCACGGTAAGGGGTGCATGTGGGCTCGAGAACATAGACATACACATACCCAAATGTACAACTACCTCATTCACCGTGACACCGCAGTAGGGGTTGCATGTGCGAATTGATCAACAGTGTCTTATACTCCATCCGTCCTAAATTATGTCATTTTAAGTTTTCTAGGTACTCCCTCCGGTGCAGTATTAGAAGTCGTTTAGGACAGCGACACGGTCACCAAAGCAAAACTTTGACTTCTCTTTTCTATAAAAATATTTATTGAAAAGTTATATATGTATATTTTAATAAAAGTAATTTTCAAGACCAATCTATTTATATGATTTTCACATTTCCAAACTCAACGACTTAAATGTTATTCATGATTTATATTTCTAATATTTGACTCAAACCTTGTCCAAAACGACTTCTAATACTAAACCGGAGGGAGTACATATTTTTGCTATGAATTTAGATGTACTGTGTCTAGATATATAATAAAAATAATGTATCTAGAAAAGGCAAAACGACCTATAAAATATATTACTATATCCCATTACGAGTTCCTAAAGAAATGCATTACATTCAAAAAAAAAGGAATGCATTATGATACACATGGTAGTTTGAACTTGGAATAAATGCCTAGAGCTAGCTCAGTAAAAATAAAACGGGAACCTTATAAGGGCATGCCAATTGCCATGCACCTACGGCTGCTATTGTTGGACACAGCACAGCTCCTCATGCTTGGGATCGGAGAGAATCAGATCGTTGTTCGACGGATTGCTGTACCTAGAAACAACCCGGCGATTATCTATGCTTATGAAAAAATGATAAAAGTTGCCGCTTTGGTTTACCACACGATGTTGCACATGCATGGCTAATTGCTCTCTATAACATGATCTTAAATTGATTTAATTACTGGCTCTTTCAATCGTGGAGGTTACGCGACTTCATTCTAGAACCCATATACATTTCATTGCTCTTTGATTTAAGTTCATGGATAACCCGATGTCTTGTGTTGTTTTTACCAAAACAACTCTTATGCTATCTACATTCCTGAAGCTCTTGCAAAGTTCTACCTACCAAAGCCTATATATTTATGCATGCTCTTTCATGATGAAACCTTTTGATTGCAACCTTATATTTTGATGAGTTGGATTACTTCTATTTTTGATGAGTTGGATTAAGATGGATTTCTTTGGTACGAGACTAAGAATTGAAGCTGACCATTCCAATTTTGTGTAACTTCTTTTTGCTAGCCTAACTATCCATGCATTGTCAGTTTCCACACTGTGGACATCGCACACTTCGTTAGATATCCACCCTAAACCAAAAATATTTTTTTATTACCGTCTTGACCACAACCCACTATTGAGTATGGATTAAATTCTCAAGAAAAATTCGGAAGGATTAGAAGCACCATTCAAGGTATACAACATTTGAATGCATCCACAAAGTGCACATGAGAAAAATCATAATAAACAGAGGGAAGAAGAGGGTGTGCCGCGCAGCCTAGCATGTTTTCATCCCTTGAAGCTTCAAATTTTTACGTGGACAACCTCCTAGAAGATTCAAGTGATTCTCTCCAGAAAGAGATAGATTTTATATATACTAACATCAGCAGCGATTTGGTCCCTCGCTTCTATTCTCAAGGACGAGCAGTCGTTTAAGAATGGGGGAAGGAGTCATTGCATATCTCTGATAGCTGTTGAGTAAGTATTATGTTACCAAACCTTCTGAGGGGTAAAATAAAAAAAATCAAGAAAGAATAAAAATAAAACTTTGAAAGAAAGATGAATGATGAGACTCTCTTAGTTTAACAATATTTCGGATATAATGTTTTGCTAGGATTGTTTTCTACCCACCAAGCTCCACATAAGCCTTCCACTTTTATATATGAGTAGAATAGGTTGAAAATAATCTAGTATAGTCTTGAGTGACTTGATGAGATGAGTGTTTCCATGATTTTTTGCAAGAGAACTCCACTTATGTTGGACATGCAATTTTTTTTTGGAAAAATCTTCACGATTGAACAAGATAAAGGTTTGAAGTTCACTTAAGTTTAAGAGAATTGCATTTACTTCTTTTTGTGTCTTGTTCTTTATTGCTAGTCTATCTTCCATAATGAAAAAGAAGTAGGTCACAACATAAACCTTAATGTTAAATTATTAACGGAGAGCAATATGTCTTGTTAAATATGACTAAGTGCAAAGAAAGCATTGAAGGGCAATGCTGATTTCTATGGTAAGCATTGTTCCGGGACTTACTCGAGGACGAGCAAAATTTAAGCATGGGAGGATTGTTGACGCTCTTTTGACATATTTTTAGTGCCTTCTAGGTGGTGATTTTGGACTAATTCATGTACTAACCTGCCACTTGGCACTGAAATAACCTTGTTTTCATATGTGTATATCTTTTTGTAGTGTTTTGGTTTATGCGGGTTATTTGGCTATTTTGGAGCGAATAAGGGCCAAATTTGAGACTAACAACAACACGGTAAAAGATGAAGGCGAAAAGCCCTAACGAAACCCAAAAGGACTCAAGCCCATTTATGTTCTACTCTAATGGGCCAAATGTTGGCACTCCTTAGCGTCACGTTTTAGCAACGCTTCAAGAGCGCGAAGATATATGTCATTGTATGCAAAATGAATTCTGCAAGCGCATAGAATATATCTCGTTGTAGCACTTCACCTAGGGAGTAATCCTAGGGTATCGTATTTATATTTCCGCAGGGAAGCAGATGGTTAAAGTGTATTAAAAATGAGATGATATATCTTGCCTGAAATATCAAGCCACAAACCCAGGGGCACAAACTCTAGGTTTGGAGATAATGGTCAAATAAATGACCGGATAGCAGGTCTAAAAGACCAGCGACACACAGGAGCACCTAATTCTAAAGAAAAGGAAAGATGTTGGGAGATACCGGACCTAGACACTTCCTAACTCAGAGCAAAAGGCACTCTAACCTTAGCCTAGACCCTAGCTTAGATACCGGGAACAGAGCTCGCTTCGACGGCTAGAACGGGAGAACCTCAGAACGGGGTGAGAGAGGGGGTTCTCTGGGCTCAGCACTACTGTTATGAATACACCCGAACATGGTGGACTCCGAAGGACGGACAGGACTGTCACCACCTGCCGCCTACCACTGTTGTTCCGTGGGGTGCAACACACTTCCTAGTTAATCAACAAGCCATACACCACGTCTGCACTTGAAGATTAAGATTTTTCTTGAGGCCTGTCAAGAGAAATCCCCGTCTTCCCTTAGGCGTCTTACGGCCCGGTCAAGGCGAGCAAACCCGCGAGATAAAACCCGTTAGAGGTAAACTAAACTCTAAAAAGGGGGAACAAAACTTTAATCTAAAAAGAGCAAGATCTTTACTCTAAAAAGAAGAGCAAGAGATAAATATAAATGATAAACTTAAGCTCTGAAATATAGAAAGTAATTGTTTTGATAAACTCTTCAAATGAAGGAAAGAATACGAGAGCTTTACCAGAACTCTGAAGACTCCGAAGATCCGAGCTAAGAAATTAGAAAGATATAAGAGCTCCCTTCAAGTATGAACTTGAGAAGCGTGGTGTGTGTCTTGGGGTGAAGAGGAGGTGGCCTTTTACTAGCCTCCCAAGGTCGGTAGCCAGCTTAACCGTCACGCCAACGACCTGCTTAACTTCCACGCCGAAGATGGTCACGTGGTGTTGCAGCAGGAGGTCGGCCGGCCTGGTGTAGGCTGATCGGCCTACATCTGGCTCCCCTGGCCACCGCCTTCATCGTGGACGCTCCTGATTGCTTCCTGACGTCGGTAACGGTTGCGTTCAGTTGAGGCTGTCCAAGAATCCGAGGTTGTGGGCCCTTCAATCCACGTGTCTCCCACTCTAAGCCTTTCGATGTTGATTGCACGTCTCTTGATCATCCTGGATATTTGCATGAGCTTGTGGATCAGTGGCGTGGTCAGACCTGATCAGGGGAGGCCAGTCGGCCTGGGCTAGGCCGGCCGGCCTGGCTCTGAGCCAGGTTTGGCCCTTGTTTCATCTTTTTCATAACTCATCCAAAACTTGTGGAATTGGTCAGTAAAAACACTTTTATGTATGGAACATGGTCTGATCATCCTCATTTTACCAAAATGTTGACGGTCAATACTAGGTTATAATGGCCGTCAACACCAAACTCTAACTAACTGAAGATGAGGCCGGAGTACTTTGAGATCATCAAGGGCTATCTGCTGGTGAAAGGGGGCCCCTTTCACCAGCAGATAGCCCTTGATGGTCCTAGGGTTTATTCAGAAGCTTAGCCAAAGGCAGTCACAACCAACGTCAACAACTATTAATATTCGAGACCATTCAACATGCAGACAACGATAGAGAGGACCGACGAGATTTGACCTGGCCGCCGCCACAAGATGAGGGATAGAGATGAGATGAGTTCACCATGACGAACAACACTGGCAGAGGGCAGCAAGCTCATGGAAGACCTCAAGCCAACGGCCTAGGGTGTTCACACACTGTCGGTGTTTTACTGGCAGTCCTACCAAGGGGTATCCCAAGGTAGTAGAGTTTCGGTGGAGTGATAGTAGAATCAGAAACTCGACGATGTGGCAGAACCACCTCAAATTATGTCAGCTCAAGTGCATTGTCCCTTAGCTAATGCAAGCAGTACAGCACACTCGCACTTCAACTGACATAACCGTGTAGTTGCTGTCGGGTAACTCCCGATTACACCACTGATCACATTGTCGAAACCAATACGAGGCAAGTCTCACTCCACGATGAGCACAGATGATTAACGAGTCACAAATTTTACAACACAGTACACGTGGATTTAATTACAAAACAGGACATGATAAAAAGTTATTACAACACAGAGTTTTTAAAGCACAGCGGAAGTTTTAAACATCTCGAGTCTACGACGATAACATAACATAATAATGCACAGGTAGCCCAGCCGGCATTATCACTCCCTCGGCTCCACACCCTGCGAAGCCGGAACAAACTGCAACTGAAAACCCTCAGGAACACCAAAAGGGAAGGCTTCAGCGACCTGCTCTGCTATGCTAGACTCAGACTCTGAAAAAGGGGAAACACAAGCAGGTTGAGTAATTTAATACTCAGCAAGACTTACCCGACTTTAGATTTACTAAGACCCCTAGTATGCAAGGCTTTTGGCTGGGTTTTTGTTTTGCCAAAAAGAGCAACTAAATAGATCCTTACTTTCAAATTTTAGCATCCAAGTTTTAGTTGAGCTATTTAGCTAAGTTAGCATTTATAAAACTTTTTCAAAGAGAGCAAGAACTTGATTAACATTCATACAGCATATGACCATCAACAATATTCAAGTTCTTAACTAGCGATGCTGCCCAGTGATCAAGAGCTCAATACCGTGAGTACGGCGAATCGATTCGGTTTTCTCCCTTGCAAGGTTAACCTACCCACACGGAACAAACGAGCCCCGTCGAGCCGCTCATGCCAGCCGTTCCTTCAGCCAACACTAAGTACTTGACCTACCCTGCGACCCTCAAGTACCAGTCCCCACCGATACCAACGACGGGTCAGCCATGAGTTACTCTAACCGGTACATGAATAGGAAGTCAGGCGTAGTTCAACATACCAGTGCGAGCTAAAGTACATAAGTTACCAGTTTCAACTACCTCTTACTCCCAGCATGTGAGGTAGTACAGTTCAATCTTGATCCCAGAGCCAACAACGAACGGGCCTTAAATGACACAGGCGGAGCTACACCATTCCATTCCTTTTCTACCAAAACTCTCCGCCCGGTCTAAACTTTTTCCAGTTTAACTGACATGTTGAGTAAAACTTGCTGAAAGTAACCAACTTATCTTCTCGCGAGTAACAGACAATTACTCGACTTCTACCGTTTAACCAGCCTAGCAATTCTATCGACCTACACATACTAGTAAAAACTCTGGGTTTCCTAAGGATCATGCAACTAGGTTTTCAGTCAACTCCTATGAAAACTTAAATGCACAAGGTAAAGACTTTGCAAAGTAAATAATTTAATTTGCGGCTGCGTTAAAAAGGTTGGATGCATTCCGGTGCTTGCCTTCACTGGCCTTGGGCCCTTCCGAGTCTTGGCTCGGGTCTTGCTCAGCTTCAACAACAACAACTTCGGGCTCTTGCTCAGCTTCAGACTCAGGCACCAGATTATATACCCCGTCAGCTAGAACGTTCTCTACATGAAGATGCACATGTGTGAGCTTAGAACAACAGTTGGAAAAGATACAATAACTCAAATGCAGCAACTCGATTATACAGCTTAAGTACAAACACAGATATGCACATGAAAGCACATGAAATGTTGCTAAAACCATTTTTAGTATTTTATAGAGTAAGTGCATAACTCTTTAAGCAAGATTAATCTATCACTAAGAAATAAAGATAACAACAGATTCAAACTCAAACTGAGCTTACCAAAACTATCTAGAAACATTTTATTAACAAAAGACCTTATAAAACCATTTATTACATAAGGAAAAGGGTTATAAAGCAACAAATTACTTAAACAAGCCTACACAGGTTAACTAACAGCACAAAAACTTCTCTGGGTAACTTTCATCTAAAGATTAACACTGAGATTTTTCCAACATTTTATTCTAACAGAAACTAATTATTTAGAAAAAGACAAAAAGACTAGAAATCTACCAAAACAACAAACAGCAACAAGATTATGCACAAAAATGCAAAACTTCACAGAAACACTAACTAAACACTAACACAGATTTACCATGATTTATTGAGCTCAAAAACAGTTTTACAAGCATTTTAACAGCACCAACAAGCTGATTATGGAGAAAAAGCTTAACTTAAACTACACAGACAGCATGCATCCCAAAAATTTACTGTGCTCACAAAAACACATTTTAGAGCTACTGTGATTTTCTCAAAATTTTTGGATATGCAGAACTATTTATTTTGACATAAAGCTAATAAACTAAACAAAACATTCTACACAGAAATAACAACTTAACAACATGATTTTACATTTTTCTACTGTAACCAAAGATGCAACAAGTTCAACAAAATTGGTTTCACAATTTTCCCACTTTTCTATGATTTACTATGCATTTAACAAGAATACATGCATGCGGAATTTAAAAACAAAGAAAAACCCGAAAACACTTTTTCGTTTAGGCCCCTGGAAAGAAAAGATCTTTCACCAACCAGTCCTTCCTTTACACAACAGCCCCTAGAATTTCCAGAAAACCCCCTCGAACTTTTCCACTTAAACACTTAAACCCCCGCGCTCTTTCACTTAACCCCCCTGGAAAGATTCCGTCTTCTAATTTAACACCCCTGGCTGAACTCCGCCGCACACAGCGCGCCGCCGCGCGTTTGACCGGCGCGAACTCGCCGGAGAGAAGGTCGGAGACACGCTGGAGATGACCCGCAGCCTCAGGACTCCAAGCCGCACCACCTAGGCATGAAAAACCCAAGGATTAGAGGCGGGATGGCACATGTCCACGGCCGGCGGCGGATGACCGAGAAGAAGACCGGCGCTAAAGCTCACCGAAGCTTCGGAGTTCACGAGAAGATGGCGCACGGCTTCAGGGAGTCAAGGGGTATCCATTTGGGTGCTTTGAGGAGGCGGAGAAGGATGGGAAAGCTAAGTTCTATGGTGAGGTGGGCTGGCGGCAATGGCGGCCGGATTTCTGGCGATTGCCGGCAAGAGGAAGGATGACAAAGCTGGCGGAGTGGTCGAGGACGACGAGGGCGATGTGAGAGTTTACTGGAGCGGTGAATTGGAGTGGGACGGATTAACCGCGGTGAAATCCGCGTGTCCCTCACGGGCGGCTTACAGCGCAATCAAAATCGCCGCTGAAGCGGTGTTGCCGGCCGAGCTCGCCACCGAGGCAACTCGCATGGCGTGGGGCGCAACTTGGCGATGCGAAGCGACGGCGCGTGGCAAAGACCAGCCGAGCACGACGCGTGGCAAGGGCGACGCCAGCGCACTGCCCTGGGTCGATCGCTCCCCCGTGCCAAGTCTGAAGGTCTGAATCGACTTGGTCGATGCAGACGCTACAGTAGCGGCCGAACCCCCTCCAAAACTTGAATCAAACTCGAGATTTTGTGTAGAAACTTTCCAAAACCCCTATACAAAAGTTGTAGATGGTACTAAGGGGAACAACTTTTGTTAAAGTCATATGGTTCAAAAAGATTTGGTTTGATAGATAAACTCGATCAAACTTTGGCAAAAATCTCGAACTCAGAAAATTCTCTAAGTCCCAGAACTGAATTGGATTTAGCTGACTTTGAGCATGAAAAGAAATAGTTAGAGTTTGAGATCCTGGGATTGTTCATGGTTTTTGAAGAGTTCAAACTACCAGCTTTCAAACCATGAACTTGTTTTGGTTTGGGTAGATTGAAAAAATAAAAGTTATGGAGCCCTAAAGTTGGCTAATGGCTGCTGTCAGAAAATAGACTTAGCCAAAAATCAAGAGTGCTGAAATCAGCAGTTTGACCAACATTTGACCAAGAATTTGAGCAAGTAAAAGATGTTTTTGCTCAAAACCAAAACTTCTAGCTGAAAGTAGATAGTTCACTAAGGAATTTTCAAATTGGCCAAAAGCCACTTGTTTAAACATTTCTAATTTTAAACAAGCCCCCAAAAGGGTTAAAAGGAAAAGGTTTAACTTAACCAAATTTGAATTCAAAGAGTTTAAAAACGAAATTTGACTTTTGGAGTCCATTCAAACATGATACTCAATTACATAAACATGATGAGCACCTCAACTTTGTACAATAGGTAGATGTGCAAGAGAAAAATTCCAAAAGTGACACGGGGTGTCACAGCCCTCCCCCCTTAAAAGAATCTCGTCCCGAGATTCCGGTGTAAAGAGAGAGTGTAGAATTTGGATACCTTAATGCAGCATCTAAAAACTCTGGATACTTGGATTTGAGATAAGATTCTTGTTCCCATGTTGCTTCTTTGTCAGAGTGATGAGTCCACTGAACTTTATAAAATTTAATGGACCGACTCCGAGTAACTCTTTCAGTAATATCCAGAATCTTGAAAGGTTGTTCCTCATATGATAGGTCAGGTTCAAACTCAATTTCTTCATGAGCAATCCCTTCAATAGGAACCCTAAGACATTTCTTGAGTTGAGATACATGAAAGATATTATGAATAGCTGCAAGTTTGGACTGGCAGTTGTATCTGATAAGCAACTGGACCACATTGTTTAATGATTTCAAAAGGTCCAATAAAACGAGGAGCTAATTTTCCTTTGACTCCAAATCTCTGAACACCTTTAGTTGGCGATACTCGAAGATAAACATGATCCCCAACCTTGAAAACTAAAGGTCTTCTTCTTTTGTCAGAATAACTCTTTTGCCGCGACTGAGCGGTCTTAAGATTTTGCTGAATAATTTTGACTTTATCCTCGGCCTCCTTAACCAAGTCTGGACCGAAGATTTTTCTCTCGCCAGTTCCCGACCAATTTAACGGTGTTCGACACCTTCGACCATATAGAGCTTCAAATGGTGCCATTTTCAAACTGGATTGGTAGCTGTTATTGTAAGAAAATTCAGCTAAAGATAAACTTTTGTCCCAACTCTTGTTGTAATGAATGACACAAGCTCTGAGCATGTCCTCCAAAATTTGATTCACTCTTTCGGTTTGTCCATCGGTCTGAGGATGATAGGTTGAACTTCGGATAAGTTTAGTGCCCAATAGCTCATGCAATTGTTTCCAAAAGCGAGCTATAAATGGTGAACCTCTATCTGAAATGATAGTCTTTGGAACTCCATGTAAACGCACAATTTGATCTAAATATATCTCAGCATATTGAGTTGCTGAAAAAGCATTGTTGACAGGAATGAAATGTGCTGACTTGGTGAGTCTATCAACAATAATCCATATAGAATCATGTTTCTGAGGAGTCAATGGCAAGCCCACAATAAAATCCATACTTATATCTTCCCATTTCCATGAAGGTATGGGCAATGGTTGCAAAGTTCCACTGGCTTTCAAGTGACTAGCTTTACCCTTTGGCAAGTATCACATTCTGCTACATATTTAGCAATTTCCCTTTTCATTCTGGTCCACCAAAAATTTTCTCTCAAATCTTGATACATTTTACTGCTCCCTGGATGAATAGAGAATTTAGAAAGATGTGCTTCATCAAGAATTTTCTTCCTAAGCTCATGATCTTTAGGAACTACTAGACGATTATTGAACCTTAGAACTCCATCATCGTCTTGCCGAAAACATTTATACTTTCCATCATTCTCAGCTAGCTTTTGCTTAATGATCTGTACTCCTTTAGATTTAGACTGAGCCGCGACAATCTGATCTTGCAAAGTAGGTTGAATCAAAAGGTGATTCAAAGTACCCTGTGGAATAATTTCCAAATTCAATTTGTCCATCTCCTTAGCAAGAGTGGCATTTTGGGGTCTCAAAGATATAAACTGGCAATTACCCCTGCGGCTGAGTGCATCTGCAACTACATTTGCTTTGCCTGGATGATAATGAACTTCTATTTCATAATCTTTAATCAACTCCAACCATCTTCTTTGCCTCATATTGAGATCAGCTTGAGTAAAAATATATTGAGGCTCTTGTGATCTGTATAGATATTGCAATGAGTACCCATAAGATGGTGCCTCCAAATTTTTAAGGCATGTACCACTGCAGCAAGTTCAAGATCATGTGTCGGATAATTCTTCTCATGAGGTCGAAGAGCTCGAGAGGCATAAGCAATAACTCGATTATCTTGCATAAGAACACAACCAAGTCCTATGCCTGATGCATCACAATAAACATCGAAAGCTTGGAAGTGTCAGGTTGAGCAAGAACTGGGGCGGATGTCAGGAGTCTTTTCAAAGTATGGAATGCTTCTTCACACTTGTCACTCCATTTAAATTTTTCCCCCTTCTTCAGAAGCTCAGTGATAGGTTTGGCAATCTTGGAGAAATCTGGAATAAAGCGATGGTAATACCCCGCCATTCCAAGAAAACTTCTGACTTGATGCACAGACTTAGGAGATTCCCAATCTAGAACTTTTTGCACATTCACTGGGTCAACGGCAATACCATCACCGGACACAGTGTGACCCAAAAATTTCACACTCTTCAACCAAAACTCGCATTTGCTGAACTTAGCATAGAGCTTATGATCCCTTAACCGCTGAAGAACAATCCTGAGATGTTCAGCATGCTCTTCCTCATCCTTGGAATAAATAAGAATGTCATCAATAAATACCACGACAAACTTGTCCAGCTCCGGCATAAAAACTGAGTTCATGAGATACATAAAATAGGCAGGAGCATTGGTGAGTCCAAAAGACATGACTAAATATTCATATAAGCCATATCGAGTGGAAAAAGCTGTCTTGGGAATATCACAGGGTCGAATCTTGATCTGGTGATAACCCGACCGAAGGTCAATTTTTGAGAACACTTTTGCTCCAGCCAATTGATCAAAAAGAAGGTCGATACGTGGAAGAGGGTATTTATTCTTAATGGTAACTGCATTAAGGGGCCGGTAGTCCACGCACAATCTCAAAGTATGATCCTTCTTTTTCACAAACAGTGCAGGACAACCCCAAGGAGAAGAACTTGGTCTGATATAGCCCTTGTCAAGAAGTTCTTGTAATTTGAATCTTCAGCTCTGCTAATTCATTGGGCGGCATACGGTACGACCTTTTTGAAATTGGTGCGGTACCGGGCTGCAACTCAATTACAAATTCAATATCCCGATCGGGTGGCATTCCCGGAAGATCATCAGGAAAAACATCTGGAAATTCATTTACGACCGGAATATCTTCTAACTCCACTTGGATCATAGCAAAGGTGCAATTATCTGGAGAAGGTGTGGATGGCAAATAAAGTGTGAAAACACCATGACTAGGGGAATTTATTTCAACACCCCGAGCTGATAAATCTAAGACAACTCCGTGTTTTTGCATCCAGTTCATACCCAAAATAATATCTATCCCCTGGTTATCCAGACAGATAAGCTCAGTGTCAAACACTTTACTTCCAATCTGGAGAGGAATTGGTTTAGTCACCCGGTTGGTAGCTATCTTCCCACCAGGACTGGATATCATATAATTACAATTTAACTGTGCCATTTGAAACCCACATTTTTCTATGCATGCCATACTGATAAAACTATGGGATGCTCCAGAATCAAATAAAACAACAACAGGTTGATTTTGAACTTGAAACGTACCCGCCATGACTGGAGTACCCTCTGGAATAGCATCAATGGTAGTGAAATTCACACGGCCTTGCTTAACCACCATTTGCTTCTTGTTCTGACAATTATTAGGCTGCTGCCTGGGTGCATTATTTCCACCTTTGGGTGGTGCTCTGCATTCTTTAGCAAAATGTCCCAGTTTCCCGCAATTGTAACACGGAAAATTATGGGTACGCCCCTGCTGTTGAGGTGGAGGCGCACGCGATCCTTGGCCTTGGGACTGTCCCTGAGCTTGATTTGGGCGGAGAACCCAGTAACCTTGCTGACCTTGCCTTTGCTGAGCGTTTTGAGGAGCCTTCTGTGGGGCCTTTTGTTCCACTCGGAATCTCTGTCCAGAAGCATTAGATGACGCAGCTGGGGCTTTCCTTTTCTTGTCAGCCTGATGAGCCAGATTACTATCCTCCTGAGTGATAGCCATGTTCACCAATTCATTAAAACTGGCAGGCTTAATAAGAACCAAACTTTTCTTCAACTTAGTGTTAAGCCCGCGACGGAAACGATCTTGCTTTTTAGCATCAGTATCCACATGATGACCAGCATACTGCGATAAATGATTAAAAGCCTGAGAATACTGCAATACACCCTGGTTACCCTGAGTAAGAGCCAAGAACTCATTAAGTTTCCTCTCTATGAGACCATCAGGAATATGGTGTGATCGAAAAGCAGTTTTGAATTCATTCCAAGATACAACATGATCAGCAGGAAGTGTAGCACGATAATTATCCCACCACAGGCGGGCATCATCCCTAAGCTGCTGAGCTGCAAATCGAGCTTTATTGGCTTCTGAACATGGATATATCAATAATGCAAATTTTGACTCAATGATGTTGAGCCAGACATCAGCATCAAGAGGCTCCTTTGCCTTGAAGAACTGCGGTGGTTGAGTGCCAAAGAAATCCGGGTAGGAAGCTTCACGCGGCAATCTCATGATGTGGCTCCTGGCGTGGCTGATTCTGCTGCATTTGGACCAACACGCGCATAAGTTCAGTGTGCTGAGCCATCTGATGGGCCATAAACTCCCTGAGATCAGGAGGTCCAGGCAAGTTTCCTTCATCCCCACCCCCGGCACCATCCGGAGCGTCAGGCATTCTGCATAAGCCACCAAGTGCAGATTAGTCATACAACTTTGCGATAATTTCTCAGTGAGCGATGATGAATAAATCAATACTCAGAAATGAAAATATTATAGCATAGTGCATGACATAAAAATCCAATATAGAGTTAGTCTCGGAAGTTAGATCCAATCGTCCTTTAAACGTGATACTATCACTTTTCCACTTCTCAGCTGTGGACAGATCGCACGGAGTTTAGGCGTAAAATTCGTATTTCGCAAACTACTAAACTAAAAATGCTCAAATTTTTCCAGTAGATTCAGAATTTTATGGCCCACATCTTTCGTAATCAACTCCAGAACTAAATCTCACGTTAACAGGGGTAAAAAATTCGTTCTTTGTCTCTCTGTCAAATCTGTTTTTCCAGCAGACAGAGTCGAATTGTTTCTCCTGTTTCTCCCAAACTACTGATCCAAAGGACTTGCAATTTTACCAGTAGCTTCCTCATGAAATTTGAACAGCTTTGGTATTCATCAATCTGCCTAGAAAAATAGTTATCAAGGCGTAAAATTCCAATACAAATCTGCTGCGAAAAAATTTCAGAGCAAACCAAAGTGCTGCATTGGAAAGGAAAAATAGATTCCACTTTACATCCATACATCATGATTATTACATCACCAAGGAAAAGAGTTCAACTGAAAAGTACTTCACAACACAACTTATTACAAGCTTGGAAATTTAAGATACAACACATGATAACGGGAATTTTCCGAAGGTAAACATAAATCAATCGGATTCCTCGTTATCAGTGAAAAAGACTGCGTTCCTCCGGTTCTTCTTCTTCTTCAGTTTCCTCTTCATCACCTATTTCTTCCTCCCCATTCATTTCATCTAGCTCTTCTTTCAGTATCCTCTTCCTCACTGATCCACCCATACGTAGGACCAGGGACTTGTGGTTGTGGGACTGGAGCAACTGGCTCTTCCTGATCGGATAGCTGCGGTTCTACGGGTGGTCCAGGTGAGTCATCCAAACCAGAATCACCTTGATCAGGCAACTCTTCTGGTGGATGATTAGCTTGGGGCCCTTCAGCCCAGACTCCCTCCTGCTCTTGCTGAAGGTTGTCATTTTCCACTTCTAACTCATAAACACGTTCCTCCAAACTTCCAATCACAGCCATGTGTTGGTTTACCTGCCCCTGCATTGCCGCTCTTTCCTGGGCCTGGGAGTTAGCAGCATTCAACATAGCGCCATAACTGAAAGCCATGCTCTCAATCAGACGGTTAACATTATCCATGTAGCGAGTCATATTCTGCACATCATTAGAGTTTTCCTGCTTAACACTAGAGCTAGACTCACCCACTTCAGTTGTAGAGGACATAAAAACACCCGCTGGAGCTCCAAAAGTTTTTAGCTGATGCTTAAAACTTAGCTGCTGCAAGGCTCTCCAAGCGGCAGTGTCACTAGCCTCCTCATAACTTCCCCCGGTAACAACAATCCGAATTTCTTCACCCACTCCTGGCTGTAAACTGGGAATAACCAATGAGACCTCACAACGGTTTATCCCTGTTTCAGTGATATATCTCCCCACGTACTGAGGAGCGACCATGTATCCCAGAGTTTGCATGGTCTCCCAAAGCTGGGAAGGAAAACCCTCTCGGTACAAACCATTGGAGAAAAGGCGACCATCGATATCAGTGGTGATGTGGGGGTTGTTGTTTGGGAAACTCATCTGAAAGAAAAGCAAATAAGGTTTAGCACTTGATTTGGAAAGGATATTGCTGAATTTAGAATTGGACAGATTCCTGGCAAGTAAAGAAAAATTCATAACTCTCAGCTGGTGTATGCAAAAATGCTCAAACTTTGCCAGAAAGTCTGTTAGATATTTCTCTACAACTTTCTTATGAAGTGGAAGGCTTGGTTCAGATGTTAAGATAGGGTAAAAAATTCAAAGACTCATTGCTGTCCTCCAGAAAAATTCCAGGAAACAGGGGCTTACTAAAACATACATATCTCAAGCTATACTAAAGATAAAAATGCGAAATTTTTACAGCAGTAAGCTAATCAAATTCTGAGCAACTTTCCTTTAACTCTTCCCTGCAGAAAACATCATTTGCTAGTCGAGAAAATTTCGACCAGCAGCAGACGTCCAAAAACCCAGCTAGATCAACCTTAGGTGCAATGCAAAGTGGATGGTGGTGTAGATCCCAGGGCACCCTAACAAAATTTTAAGGATTTTTAACAGATTTTAAAACTCATGATGCATGCTCGTCCTAACCGCCCTCACAAAGAAAAATAATTGCCAAGTATTCTTGGTCTTACGTTGTTAGGATCGGTGGCAAAACCATACGGCTCTCTCTATAATAACTAATCGTATTGTACACGTCTTAACTTACGTAACGCATGTTAGTGTACCTGCAGAAAACATAGTGTATAAATTGAACCTTTCATGCCAGCACTCATGAAAGCGTCCCCATACATTACCGTTCTCTATAGTAACGGTATCCATACATCCCGTGCCGTATGGACAGCACATAGAGGCAACTTTACACCCAATATAATCCACAACAGTGCATGGTTATATTGGCTGCAGCTCAAGGAGGCCACCGCTTGAGCACGGCGTTCGGATTTCACCGTACCGACCGAGGTGTCAAGGTGTCCCCATTGACCGGAGATCCTCACCCTCTGTCGATGCATAAATAAAAGTTGGTTGTGCAACAAAGTAAGTTTTGACAGAAAGTAATGTGCTGGAAGTTAGCTGCAAAGTTAGATAGCCACCTGATTCACATACCCATAATTCCCTAGGGCTTACGTTCTAAAAATTAATTCCTTAACGTGACCAACGCATTTTTGCAAGCCAGATTAATTTTTATTTCCGAAAACACATTTTTAAGACAAGTTAAATCATCTGCCAAGTATTTTCGGCTCTGGTACCAGCTGTGGCAGAACCACCTCAAATTATGTCAGCTCAAGTGCATTGTCCCTTAGCTAATGCAAGCAGTACAGCACACTCGCACTTCAACTGACATAACCGTGTAGTTGCTGTCGGGTAACTCCCGATTACACCACTGATCACATTGTCGAAACCAATACGAGGCAAGTCTCACTCCACGATGAGCACAGATGATTAACGAGTCACAAATTTTACAACACAGTACACGTGGATTTAATTACAAAACAGGACATGATAAAAAGTTATTACAACACAGAGTTTTTAAAGCACAGCGGAAGTTTTAAACATGTCGAGTCTACGACGATAACATAACATAATAATGCACAGGTAGCCCAGCCGGCATTATCACTCCCTCGGCTCCACACCCTGCGAAGCCGGAACAAACTGCAACTGAAAACCCTCAGGAACACCAAAAGGGAAGACTTCAGCGACCTGCTCTGCTATGCTAGACTCAGACTCTGAAAAAGGGGAAACACAAGCAGGTTGAGTAATTTAATACTCAGCAAGACTTACCCGACTTTAGATTTACTAAGACCCCTAGTATGCAAGGCTTTTGGCTGGTTTTTGTTTTGCCAAAAAGAGCAACTAAATAGATCCTTACTTTCAAATTTTAGCATCCAACTTTTAGTTGAGCTATTTTAGCTAAGTTAGCATTTATAAAACTTTTTCAAAGAGAGCAAGAACTTGATTAACATTCATACAGCATATGACCATCAACAATATTCAAGTTCTTAACTAGCGATGCTGCCCAGTGATCAAGAGCTCAATACCATGAGTACGGCGAATCGATTCGGTTTTCTCTCTTGCAAGGTTAACCTACCCACACGGCACAAACGAGCCCCGTCGAGCCGCTCATGCCAGCCGTTCCTTCAGCCAACACTAAGTATTTGACCTACCCTGCGACCCTCAAGTACCAGTCCCCACCGATACCAACGACGGGTCAGCCGTGAGTTACTCTAACCGGTACATGAATAGGAAGTCAGGCGTAGTTCAACATACCAGTGCGAGCTAAAGTACATAAGTTACCAGTTTCAACTACCTCTTACTCCCAGCATGTGAGGCAGTACAGTTCAATCTTGATCCCAGAGCCAACAACGAACGGGCCTTAAATGACACAGGCGGAGCTACACCATTCCATTCCTTTTCTACCAAAACTCTCCGCCCGGTCTAAACTTTTTCAGTTTAACTGACATGTTGAGTAAAACTTGCTGAAAGTAACCAACTTATCTTCTCGCGAGTAACAGACAATTACTCGACTTCTACCGTTTAACCAGCCTAGCAATTCTATCGACCTACACATACTAGTAAAAACTCTAGGTTTCCTAAGGAGCATGCAACTAGGTTTTCAGTCAACTCCTATGAAAACTTAAATGCATAAGGTAAAGACTTTGTAAAGTAAATAATTTAATTTGCGGCTGCGTTAAAAAGGTTGGATGCACTCCGGTGCTTGCCTTCACTGGCCTTGGGCCCTTCCGAGTCTTGGCTCGGGTCTTGCTCAGCTTCAGACTCAGGCACCAGATTACAAACCCCGTCAGTTAGAACGTTCTCTACATGAAAATGCACATGTGTGAGCTTAGAACAACAGTTGGAAAAGATACAACAACTCCAATGCAGCAACTCGATTATACAGCTTAAGTACAAACACAGATATGCACAAGAAAGCACATGAAATGTTGCTAAAACCATTTTTAGCATTTTATAGAGTAAGTGGATACCTCTTTAAGCAAGATTAACTTATCACTAAGAAAGAAAGATAATAACAGATTCAAACTTAACTGAGATCACCAAAATTATCTAGGAAACATTTTATTAACAAAAAGACATTTATAAAACCATTTATTACATAAAGAAAAGGGTTATAAAGCAACAAATTACTTTAACAAGCCTACACAGGTTAACTAATAACACAAAAACTTCTCTGGGTAACTTTCATCTAAAGATTAACACTGAGATTTTTCCAACATTTTATTCTAACAGAAACTAATTATTTAGAAAAAGACAAAAAGACTAGAAATCTACCAAAACAACAAACAGCAACAAGATTATGCACAAAAATGCAAAACTTCCCAGAAACACTAACTAAGCATTAACACAGACTTACCATGATTTATTGAGCTCAAAAACAATTTTACAAGCATTTTTAACAGCACCAACAAGCTAATTATAGAGAAAAAGCTTAACTTAAACTACACAGACAGCATGCATCCCAAAAATTTACTGTGCTCACAAAAACACATCTTAAAGCTACTGTGATTTTCTCAAAATTTTTGGATATGCAAAACTATTTATTTTGACATAAAGCTAATAAACTAAACAAAACTTCTACACAGAAAGTAACAGCTAAACAACATGATTTTACATTTTTCTACTGTAACCAAAGATGCAACAAGTTCAACAAAATTGGTTTCACAATTTTCCCACTTTCCTATTATTTACTATGCATTTAACAAGAATACATGCATGCGGAATTTAAAAACAAAGAAAACCCGAAAACACTTTTTCGTTTAGGCCCCTGGAAAGAAAAGATCTTTCACCAACCAGTCCTTCCTTTACACAACAGCCCCTAGAATTTCCAGAAAACCCCTCGAACTTTTCCACTTAAACACTTAAACCCCCGCGCTCTTTCACTTAACCCCCCTGGAAAGATTCCGTCTTCTAATTTAACACCCCTGGCTGAACTCCGCCGCACACAGCGCGCCGCCGCGCGTTTGACCGGCGCGAACTCGCCGGAGAGAAGGTCGGAGACACGCCGGAGATGACCCGCAGCCTCAAGACTCCATGCCGCACCACCTAGGCATGAAAAACCCAAGGATTAGAGGCGGGATGGCACATGTCCACGGCCGGCGGCGGATGACCGAGAAGAAGACCGGCGCTAAAGCTCACCGAAGCTTCGGAGTTCACGAGAAGATGGCGCACGGCTTCAGGGAGTCAAGGGGTATCCATTTGGGTGCTTTGAGGAGGCGGAGAAGGATGGGAAAGCTAAGTTCTATGGTGAGGTGGGGTGGCGGCAATGGCGGCCGGATTTCTGGCGATTGCCGGCGAGAGGAAGGACGACAAAGCTGGCGGAGTGGTCGAGGACGACGAGGGCGATGTGGAGAGTTTACTGGAGCGGTGAATTGGAGTGGGACGGATTAACCGCGGTGAAATCCACGTGTCCCTCACGGGCGGCTTACAGCGCAATCAAAATCGCCGCTGAAGCGGTGTTGCCGGCCGAGCTCGCCACCGAGGCAACTCGCATGGCGTGGGGCGCAACTTGGCGATGCGAAGCGACGGCGCGTGGCAAAGACCAGCCGAGCATGGCATGTGGCAAGGGCGACGCCAGCGCACTGCCCTGGGTCGATCGCTCCCCCGTGCCAAGTCTGAAGGTCTGAATCGACTTGGTCGATGCAGACGCTACAGTAGCGGCCGAACCCCCCTCCAAAACTTGAATCAAACTCGAGATTTTGTGTAGAAACTTTCCAAAACCCCTATACAAAAGCTGTAGATGGTACTAAGGGGAACAACTTTTGTTAAAGTCATATGGTTCAAGAAGATTTGGTTTGATAGATAAACTCGATCAAACTTTGGCAAAAATCTCGAACTCAGAAAATTCTCTAGTCCCAGAACTGAATTGGATTTAGCTGACTTTGAGCACGAAAAAGAAATAGTTAGAGTTTGAGATTCTGGGATTGTTTATGGTTTTTGAAGAGTTCAAACTAGCAGCTTTCAAACCATGAACTTGTTTTGGTTTGGGTAGATTGAAAAAATAAAAGTTATGGAGCCCTAAATTTGGCTAATGGCTGCTGTCAGAAAATAGACTTGCCAAAAATCAAGAGTGCTGAAATCAGCAGTTTGACCAACATTTGACCAAGAATTTGAGCAAGCAAAAGATGTTTTTGCTCAAAACCAAAACTTCTAGCTGAAAGTAGATAGTTCACTAAGGAATTTTCAAATTGGCCAAAAGCCACTTGTTTAAACATTTCTAATTTTAAACAAGCCCCCAAAAGGGTTAAAAGGAAAAGGTTTGACTTAACCAAATTTGAATTCAAAGAGTTTAAAAACGAAATTTGACTTTTGGGAGTCCATTCAAACATGATACTCAGTTTAAAAACATGATGAGCACCTTCAACTTTGTACAATATGTAGATGTGCATAGAAAAATTCCAAAAGTGACACGGGTGTCACAGACGATTACGTGACACGAGATTTATACAGGTTCGGGTCGCCAATTAGGCGTAATACCCTACGTCCTGTTGCTGATCTTGTATTACGTAGGGTTAATATGAGTACAATCTTGTCTCGTTGATCGATGATCACCGAGACTAGTCGAGATTCTCTATATTCTAAGGGGTATTGATTGTGAGGAGTGTTCTTGACTTGAGGTTCAGAACTTGTCCTTCAACTTGTCTAGAACTTCTTGTCGGAGGGGTCCCTGCCCAGCCTTACATATTGGCGGCAGGGTTACAAGGTGGATTCCTAGTCTAATTCGAGTAGTAACCCGGGCTAGCCTCGCTATGCGAGTGCTTTCCTATTATTGACTAGTTTTCATGC